>CM031238.1:111692770-111832770 GCA_018340775.1 Taxus wallichiana var. yunnanensis
TGTAGGGTTTAGGGTTTAGGGTCTAGGTTTTTGTGGGTTGGGTGGTTGAGTGGGTGGGTTGGGTTGAGTTGGTTGGGGTGGGTTGAGTTGGTTGTGTAGGGTTTAGGGTTTAGGGTCTAGGTTTTTGTGGGTTGGGTGGTTGAGTGGGTGGGTTGGGTTGAGTTGGTTGTGTAGGGTTTAGGGTTTAGGGTCTAGGTTTTTGTGGGTTGGGTGGTTGAGTGGGTGGGTTGGGTTGAGTTGGTTAGAGGTGGGGTTGAGGGTTTTAGGGTTTAGGGTCTAGGTTTTTGTGGGTTGGGTGGTTGAGTGGGTTGTGTAGGGTTGGGTTGGGTTGAGTTGGTTCAGTGGGTTGAGTTGGTTGTGAAGGGTTTAGGGTTTAGGGTCTAGGTTTTTGTGGGTTGGGTGGTTGAGTGGGTGGGTTGGAGAAGGGTGAGGTGTGGGGTTAGATTTTGGGTGTTACAAAAGGGGGTTTAGATGGTAAAGTAGATGTTATAATAAAGAGTGGGTCTAAGAATGTGGGTTGGTTTTGCAGGCACGTCAGCAGTTGACGATGCGTGATAGGATGCCTCCACTATTGAGTCGGATGAGGCCACACATATCTCACGGCGCATTGGGCCATCATGCGCGAGGTAGGACTCTAAGCGCGGGGTCAGAGGTGAGTGATAGAGAGAGATCAAAGTCGATGGTCGCCCTCATCGAGAGATGGGATCCGGCGGCCAATGTGTTCCATCACGCGGACAGGAGATGACGTCACATTAGAGGATGTGTATCACATCCTATGGCTACCGATCGAGGGAGAGGCCATTTTCGAGTAGATTCGAGATCTGCCATGGATAAGATACGTTGCAGGTTTTTGGGGCAGCTTCGCGCTTTCTTACGTATCATGCAAGCGCTAGCATTTGGATATGGTGATATGTACACCTGCACACAGACATGAGACACGACTTGCACGTGTTGATGATGATAGGATCACCGCTTCGCCCTCCCGGATTCGTAGGGAGGCCGCTTCCACGGGCATTGATGGGGGTGCTGCGGAGATGGTGGAGGAGCACACTGCTTTTACATGGGCACCAGCAGTATCCAGGTGCAATTATACAAGGAGTTATGGGGCTATCGCCGGGAGGAGGCGATTTGGTATTTGTTCTACATTCTTGTTGCCTTTGTTGGGCATACGAGCACATCGTATGCATCAAAGCCGTGAGGGCTACCCCAAAGCAGCCTGTGGCCACAGTGTCGATACCGATATGGCTTTCGAGAGGTGGTTCAGGGTGGGCCAGCCATTGGCGATTGTGCAGTGCCCGGGATGTGGTCTATTATGTACACTTGCTGAGGGCCTTACAGTTGAGAGACATTGTATGGAGACCCTACAGAGGTCACCGGCTGGCAGAGGAGCCACAGTGCGGTACTGCGCTCGATCCAAAGATACATTACGGATAGCAGGGGACGGAGGCCGGAGAGTACGAGCGGATACCCGCAGAGAGTACGCAGCGAGATGGGGGGCTGCGACAGACGAGCCACCTCCCTTCCCTCGAAGACAGAGGGATGATGTAGAGGCCCCACTTGCCAGCGCCACGACCTTGGGATCCAGACCGGGTAAGCGGAGAGACCAGCAGTGAGAGGGTGTGGATGATGCAGTGCACGGAGCACACAGGGTATGGTGGGTCAGGAAGAGAGCAATGAGATAAGACTGGCATGTTACAATGCCTGCACTGGACTTCAGGCTGCATTTGGGCAGAGAGATCAGCCGGGCGGAGTGCAGCTATTACAGGATACTTGGCTGCTGCAGAGCCACGAGATAGGGTCTTACGGGGCATTTAGCCCGTGCTCGTGTACATGCACAGCAAAAGCACCACCAAAGCAAGGCCTGCACCACAAAAAGTGCGAGTGCACAGTACAAGGCATTCTCAAGAAGAAGATGCAGCCACAAAATTCCTGAATACCACCACGGCCACAAAAAGGTGTGCACAGTACAGTGCACAAAGACCACCACCAAAGCACCACGCCCACAAGTGCAGTACAAGCTCAGTGGGGTATTGGTGTTAGTGCCGGGACCAACCCAGCCTTCCTTGGGCGCGAGATCGCTATATGGAGGTGAGATCGAGGCCCGATATTATCGTGGATATTCTTGATAAGTACGGAGTCGAGTATCGAGGCATATGAACAGCTCATAGAGCAGAGACCTCGCATGCCGGAGATCTCGGGGAGGAGCAGCCACCCGGCGTGTCTCGTGACGGGCCAGGGGAGACGAGAGGCACCACGGGGACCGAGCGGGGAGAGAGGTGCCGAGGGTGGGGAGAGGCGATAGATCCCGACATGGTTTTGTATAGGGACATAGGCACCGGTCTCGCAATCTGAATGGCACAGATTGATAGAGGCCTGCGTGCCTACACTTATTCATTGTTTTGATTCATTTATTTATTATATCACCGGCTGCAGCCGAGTAACGGTTGTATATTTGATACCGCACTGCGAGCGAGTATATCTTTGATGATGAGAGACCTACTGCGAGCGAGTCGAGATTTTTGGTAGGTATTGCGCACTCGCGTGCGGCTTTGGTATTGTATGAGATCACAGAGGCCCCGATGTAGGGGCACATTGTATTTTTGAAAATTTGTATATATATAGAGACGATGTTTTGATCCACATGCAAGTGTTCAAAATGTGTTGAAATATGTGGTTAATTTGGTAATAGATAGAATGTGTGATGAGTTTAATTGACATGTTGATAGATGGATGATGCCTCGATGTTTTGTTTGTTCACATGACGCATATATGAATATCAAAGGTTATGTGATGAATGGGTGGTTTTGTGACATTGTGATATATGTAACCGATGAGTTGGATCCAAATGATGTATAGATTGATGGTTTCCCGATATTCGTAGTTGATGGTTGTGTATTTGTATAAAATAAATGATGTTTAATGAAATTATAATGCTATGTGTGGTGGATGAACAAATGTGGTAAATTGTGTTGTTTATGCAGCGAAAGAGGCTGGCGCGACAAAAATTTAGGTGAGAAATGAAGAAAAGAATGCTGTTGAGAAAAGATAGGTGTGTAACCGATAATGGCGGTTAGGAACCGATATCGGTAAGTCGTGATAACCGATATCGGTTAAGTAACCGATACCGAGTTATTTAGGTATGAGCTTTTCTAAAAATAGAAAAGCTAGGGTGGCAACTTAAGTTTTAATTTTAGAGCCACGCAAGAGGTTAAATACGCGAACGCGACGCTTTTGACCCGAGACAAGTATTTGCATGAGAGATTTGGGTGAGAAGGAGAAAAGAGACAAGGAAAGTAAATGTGATCCGAGGTTGAGAAGGCGTAGAAAAGACAAAGTTGAAAAAGGGTGGTGATCATGCAGAACGAGAGAAGCATCCAGCAATGCAAGGACATGAGGAAGACAAGGGCCACCTCAAGCTGCGCAACCCAAGAGGTATTGTTTTTTGTTTGTGATTTGACTACCGCATGTTTCGTGAATAAGATGGGGAGAGTAGGTGGGTAGATATGAGAAAGAAAACATGATAACAAGGGTTCGCAGTGAGGTAAGTGTTATAGGTAGGCAATCGTGGGTTCCGTGTATGTTTGTATGTATAAAAACGAATAAACGAGCAAATTATTGTCGAGGTGGTTGTTTTTAGGAAGGTGTATAAATTGATAAAGTGACCGGTGAAGCGTTAGGAGAACGGTATCGGTTATTCAACCGATATCGGTTATGTATAACCGACTTCTACATCGGAGAAATTTCCGTAATGTTCGAAAAGACCCTAATGGATTCAATGGTTGTTTGTTGTTTTGGTGTATGCAGCAAAGAGGCAGTGGTTGAGGATGAATGATAGTGTGCCAGTACTGTTGTCGCTAATCCGTAAGCGGATGTAACACCGAATGGACATTGATAAATCGTTTGAGTTAAGTGGAATCCGTTATTATTCCCGAATCGCACGTAACCATGGTATGTTACATTGGCGCTGATCGAGAGATGGAATCCCGAGAAAAATACCTTCTATCCGCCAATGCGTGGTGAAATGACAAAGAATTTGGAAGATGTGTTTCAGTATATTGAGACTCCCTATTACAGAGAACCAGAGATATCGTGCACTACCTAGCGCAGGCGGCAGCGATAACAGAAGTGTTTGGTCCATATGCACGGACTTAACACGGCGAGGTTTCATCATTCACATATGGGGTAATGTATGCGCAGACACCCGAGAGACAAGGTTAGCAGAGTGATTTTAATGATAGTGGTAGGGTATTATGCGTTCTAGAGGGCGTATGAAGGAAGATTTCCAAAGGCATTGATGGGTGTTATTTGGGAGATGATAGAAAGGAACGTGACTTTCGTATGGGCACCTGCATATTCGCGGAGCTTACTGCCTGAGGGTTTATGGGCTTGTCAGAAGGCGAAATCACAGGACAACGTTGGATTGCTCATACTTATTACACTGTGGGCCTATGAGCACATTGTTTTGTGCGATTTCAATAGGCCGATCCATCCAGCAGGAGAGACCCGATACGCGAGAGGTTGGGATTCCGGCATGTACGGGTCCAGGCAGGTAACAAGAGGCAAGATCTCAAAGCCGTACGGGTGACATTGAGTATTACAGCGTGTATGGGAGAGGTTGGCCGGCCATGCGGATATCTGTTGAGGTTCTACGGGAACTATATGGTAACCGAGAACATAGCCGAGGAGTTGAGAGGTGTAGAGTGATTGAGGTGGATCGCGTGGCACAAAAAGCCGAGTGAATATGAGAGGATTCCTATAGATCGCGTGCGGCGACAATTTGGATTTGTGCAAGACATACCACAGCTTATAGACCATATATGAGGATCGATCGAGGCAAAGCATTTCTCACCACTCCCGGCCAACACCTCCGTAAGGGCCCGAGGAGATAGGCCGCCGATCGCAAAGTGTAATGGATGCAGGAATGGCAGAGGCCTATAGATTATGGTGCAGTAGCAGAATCGCGAGGTGTACGTGAGCGCCCGACATAGCGGTGATTACAGCAGAGAGGATCGTCAACAGCGCTTGGTTCTGCAGCTCCAAACGCAGTGAATGAGACAAGAGGATTGTTAGTGGTCATGAGTCACGGGCGCGAGACTCAGAGGCTGGAGTTCTCCATGCGAGAGGCGTATTCATATGTTACAGGAGGAGAGATTGGCAGATCGGTGGCGGTACCACACCGCGTGTACCTTTGAGGACAGAGAGGCCTGGCGAGAGGGGTCGACGATCACGATCATCACCTAGGTCGGGATGAGGCGTGAGGGTCTAAATAAATGTTAGCAAGGTATGAGGATAAATAAGAGTACCGACCTGCGTGTCGATGATATAGAAGATGTATTTGTTTAACATCTAAATAAAACGAGATATGTATGTTGATTTGCGTTATAATAATAAGAATGTTGTCGTTTTGACTTTCGGTGTTTTGAAAAAGGATCAAAGAGGAATGTGATTAAATAGAAATACACCAAAATATTTATATTTACCACACATGATAGGTTATGGTAGGGGATGGTCGAGCTAACCTTGAGACCCCATGTCTCGAAGTGCTGCCTACATAGCCCATTTACAAAGCAAGGAAGGGCCTCGGACCGATGTAGTTCTCCCTTAGGACCAGGAAAGGTGAATTCAGCAATTTGGGTATGGTTTAGGGCTTTCTGTTGGTTGATAAGCTTTTGATGTTGATAGGGTAATGTTCTTCGTGTTGGTAAGGATAATGTTGTTGGGTGTAGGTATAGGTAAAGCAAAGGTTAAGCATACCCAAGTAGTAGGGAAATAGTGTCCGATTAAGATCAACACACAATTCTAGATGCGAGGCAAAGCGGAAAGAGTGCTCCGTAAGTGAAAAGAGCTAAACAAACCACACAACGTAGAATCCGAGCCTAAAGCCCTAAGTGTCGTGCATGTACGAGAAGTCCATAGTTGAAAAGAGTCAGTATGATCACAATATATCAGTGTCAAGCATTCGTCCCTTGAGTTGAAACAAATGGTGAGGTGATGTGGATGATATAGCCGAGGTACAAAGAACTTGTTACAACGAAGAGAACCTACCCTAAATAGACAAGTCCATGACCCAAAAAGTTCTTTTGAATGAGGCTTTTATTTTATCGAATGTAAGACTCGATCGATGCGAAGTCTACAAGGATACTGATTGCTTTATTCTTGAGGTCTTCACGACGGTTGATCAATGCGAGAAGCTTCTGATAAAAGCAAATTTCGATCCATGTATAGCTGTCCTTCTAGGAGCAGCCATTTATAGTAGCAGTAGATCATTTTAGTGCATAGCATCTGTCCTTGAGAGGGAGCAACTATTTATAAGTAAAGAAGAATAGTTTGGCATATAGCCAAATGTCCTTCGAGGGAGCATCTATATTTAATTTTAGATGACTAGATGTTCTTTTGGCGTGAAGCATCTAGTTTAGTAGGAAGTTTGACTCAAGAAAATCCCATAAGAATACGGCTTATTTTAATACTTTGAAGTCATGGACTAGACTAAAAAGGGGAAGGCATTATCGGGGAGGTGCGAAGTGATTTCGATTTTATTTAGAGATATAGAAAACAAAGTGTATGTAGCGGTAAATGAGCTCAAGGGACAAGCAAGAGGTAGATAAGAAGTGATATAACACTAGATTCAACGGTAGAATGGGGCGAAGATGTAAGGCATTAGGGGTTGAAAGCCTCGTGTTTACCATTGCGTAAGCTAAACGATAAGTGCCTCCGATCCATAGTGTGAGTGATTATATAAGGCCCAATCCAATTGGGAGAAAATTTTTCACGTTTGCTCTTTTCTAGTTTGGTGACATGTTGATTCTCTTTGAGGACAAGATCACCAACCTTAAAGGTACGCTCATGAAGTCGCTTATCATAAGCACGCTTGATGCGTTTTGATAGATTTGAAGGTGATCAAAAAGAGGCGTAAGACGCCGTCGTCATTAAGCTCCATTGGGCTAACCGCTCGCGGAAATCATCGTTGGTGAGAATATCCTAAAGAGAGATATTCTAAGGGAGGGTATTTGTATTTCGAGAGGCAAACAAGCCTGCACCGTATACCAAAGAAAAGGTGTGGCATTAGTAGAGTGCGAATGCTTAAAGTTACGATAAGCCCAAAGGCAAAGGGGATGTGATCGTGCAATTTCTTCCAGATTATTGACAACTTTCATGAGGATTTTGGTTAGAGTTTTATTAGAAGATTCAGAAACTGACCATTGTCTGTGGATAGTAAGGTGATGAGAAACTAAGTTTGATACCAAAGTTGTCCACAAAGGTTTTGTAACAACTTGTTTTTGAAAGATTTACCATTATTATTTATTAAGCGATGAGGAATACCAAAACGACGTGAGATAATGTGATGGTTAATGAATTCGATAATTTTTTTTTTTTTGATTGAAATGAGTGGAATAGCCTCTCCACCCATTTTGTGTAATATCGGTCATTGTGAGTATCCAACGGTGACGTTGTGAAGAGGTTAGTGAATCTCACCAATAAGGTCTAAACCCCATTGTGAGAAAGGCCAAAGATCACGGCGACTTGAAGCGGGTGGCTAGGAGTATGTTGAAGATTGGCATGTTGTCGACACATGACACACGGTAACTTTTAACATATTCGTAGAAAGTAAGTTATCGAGAGTAGGCCAATAATAACCCCAGGCGAAGGATTCGCTTAGCCAGCAAGGCCACTAAAAATGTCCACCACAAATCCCATCGTGTACTTGTTGGATGGTATGAGTGGCCCTCGCCAGCGGTCGACATCGAAGGAGTGATGCCATCAAAGCCACGTTTATGAGGAGTCTCTCATGACTGACATAACGTGAAACACTTTTAAAGAAAATCACGTTTTTCAGTTACTAGTAAGGTCGAGTGGGAGAACCGAGATTGTAAGGTAGTCGTGAAATTGGTGGTACCAAGTATCCTCCATAATTAGTAGATACATGTATTTATCATGCAAACTACCGGGGTTGAATAGATGGTGCAAAAGTCACCGGACCACAATGAATAATGAGTCGTGAGTTAGTGCGGCAAGGAATCATGAGGCTAACAAGCCATAGTATCCGCAAATTTGTTAGTGGAGCGGGAATGGTTTGATAGAATAAAGTGGGTAAATAAAGCTAGAAGTGATTCCACGTAGTGTTTGACTTACGAAGTTCCTCGTTTTTACATTGGTAGATGCCCATAACTCGATTGACTACCAATTGAGAGTCACCAAAGATATTGATAGATTTAATGCCTAAGTGTATCGTCAACAACAGAGACCCAGTAACAAGGGCCTCGTATTCCGCTAGTATTATTAAGTGCAGTGGGAAATCTGCCGGAATGAAAGAGGCATGGGTTCGCACGTCCAAGAGGATGAGAACAACGCCGACTCCTCCGCCACGCTGGCACTTAGATCCATCGAAGAAGAGGGTCATTTGATACGACTCTTCTCCGAGCGAAAAGAGTGGCGATGAGTTCGTCAGGAAGTAAAATTGGTAAATTGTTCCCAGTGGTAGAGGGGCCTCCGCAAGTTAGTTCGCAAGAGTTTGTCCTTTGATTGATTTCTGATTGTATAAACTCAAGGTCAAGGTCGGCGAGGAGCATGAGCCATCGAGCGTGCGTTGGTTTAGGTGTGGTTTGGCATATATATAATGAATGGGGTCCATGTGGTGGTGATGACGAAAGTTTTGTGATTCAGGAGGTAATGCTCGGAGTTTGGTATTGGACGAATGATGGGCAGTGCACAATTTTTCTACATGTGTATACCTAATCTCGTAATCCATGAGGGTACGACTTATATAATAAACGGCCCGCTTCTCGGCGTGCCGAAGTCTCAATGTGCGAGCATAGCTCCTATAGCATGGTTAGTGGCGGAAAGATAAAGGTAGAAAGGGCGGTCGATCCAGGGTGGGATAAGCACTGGGTGGTGTAAGAGATAAGATTTGAGAGCTTCAAGGCTTGGTGACACATTCTTCGGCTCCATTGGAATGCAATATCCTTTTAAGGAGGTGATGGAAGGTTGCACCGATCCGAGAGTTGGGAGAGATGAAACGTCGGATAGATTGGAGCTTACCTTGTAAACTACGCAATTGTTTGAGATTTTGGGTGGGGGGGCATTTCTAGATAGCTTTGACTTTCGATGGATCGACCTCAATGCCACGCAAAGAGACCGATAAAACCAAGAAGTTTTCCTCGAAAGAACACCAAAGACACATTTCTTTGGTTCAAGGCGAGACAGAATATGTATATAACGATCAAAAATAATGGTTAAAACATCAGAGATGTTCACTACGATGTTTAGACTACGAGAAGATCGCATCGACATAGTCTTCAAGGATAGTGTGCATAATGTCACTTGAAAATGTAGGTCATAGCACATTGATAGGTAAAGAAAAGATTCTTAAGGCCAAATGGCATGACACGATAATGGAAAGGTTCCCAAGGAGTTATGAAGGCGCTTTGTGTTGATCGGCAGCAAGGCAACCAAAATTTGGTCAGTATCTCGAAAAGCCATCCACAGAGAAAGCATTTCATGGCTCATAGTGAGATCAACAAGTTGATCAATACTGGGAGGAAGTCATCCTAAAGGGCAAGCAAGGTTAAGATCCCGGAAATCTGTGCATATCCAAGTCCCCTGTCACTTTAGTGATGTGTACGATGTTAGAAATCCATCGAGGATAGTCACATAAAAGATGAAGGAAACAGAAAGGAGTCGTTGGAGCTCCTCTTTGACCAAGAGAGCAATGCGTGGATGCATTTTCTCAATTTCTGCTTGACCGGTTTGGAATCGGGGTTTAGGTGATGTTATGGACGGCGATAGAAGGATCAATTCCTCGGCATGTCACTGTAAGACCACGCATGGTAAAGCTTGGTTGCGAGCACGGAGAAAGGTAGAAAAGGCGCTTGTTCGATGTGTTAAGGGATTGTCCAATCTTCACTATGTGAGGATCTTCCTCCGTGTGGATGTTGATTTCTATAGTAGATTCATTTAGCATAGTTTGGGTTTCAATGGTAAGGCGCGCATTGAATATAAGAATCATCCGCGCCAGGAGTAAGTGAGGATGGAGTCGTCATCCGGCATTCAACAACATTAATCAAAGGCGAATCCTCTTCGATCATGTCCGGATACGTATGAAGGGGAAGAGAGATGGGTCCTCATTATCGCGTTGATAAGTGAGAGGACCTAAGAAGATAGCATTTATGAAAAAAAAAGTTAGGAGGGATAGATTCAGTGGTCCATCGATTCTGCGTGGGTGATGATGGCAAAGTGGGTGATGATGGTCTTGGTAGGGGCAACGCCTTCCTCTTCCGTGATACAATTTGACGGTGAGGTGTCTCTTGTGTAGGTGTTTCGGAAAAACCGAGACCACTTCGATCATTATGTTTTGCGTGTGGTCACGGGAATGAGTGTATGTTGGCCTTGTTCAGTAAAGGCTAAAACTAAAGCCTTCCATTTACAAATGAGTCAAGAAGGTGAGGATAAACCACGATTTGTCAAGTATTGAAAATCGGATCGAAGGGAACCACACCAAGAGGAGGTCTCGGGGTAATGGAGGATGTGTCAACACCCCCACACGTTAGTTAGTGCGGCAATGGGGTGGTCCGTAAGAGATTACCTCCCCCACGCGACTGGTCGTAGGTGGGATGCGCATGTAATTGTCCATACTCCCGGGGTAGGGAAAGAACTAACGTTATATAGGCGGTACTCCCCATGGTGAGGTGATGAAAACATCTACTAAGGGGCCTCGGAGGTTGGGATGTTAGTGTGCGGGAAGAGAAGTGGTTTGTGCGACGGTGGTTTCATCAACACAAGGTGCAAGTGCGAATGAGGTGGATGGTTGAGGTACATTTCAAGAGGATGGTTGGGTTGAATGTATGGGTGTCTTAATTGGTATAAGCACATCGCTTGGGCGGTATAACATATTGCAAGTTTTGAAGGGGAGGATCAACTTTGCAGGTAGGACTTCCTCGTACTCAAATTTTATGCATCGATGTAATGTTGAGGAATGCATCCCATGGCTCGAATCCAAGGATCGACCCAAAGAATATATTATATCGGGAACTCCTCCAAGGACATAGAAGAGTTCGGGTAAAGTACGTGGGCCTACGCGAATGTTGAGGATCACGTGGCCTAAGGTAGAAGTAATAAAGCGTGGCCATGAATGATCGCAACATGATGGGGTTCGGGTACACATGCAACTAGAAGGGATGTTCATTTGTTGGAAGGCTTTTCAAGAGATGATGTTTAGCTAATACCTGGCCAATCATAACCGACGTACTCGAATGTCTGACGTAAGCGGAAATGAAAAGGGCAGGGAGTGGTCTTCGCACTAAAGTCGATAATTTCATCTTCTCGAGAAACTAACCGCAATGCTTGTTGTTTTGAGACAAGTGGTGGGGAGATGGATTGTTTGGTGAGAGAGGCAACGTGATTGGGTGTTAGAATGGAGGCAACGGGCAGGGTTTCGTTGGGTAAAACCTCTATCCTCAAGGATCTCAACGCAGAGCTTGTCGATGAGATTCAAGTCCGAATGAGATCATATAGTGTAATTTTTACGGGCGATCGATGAAGGTCGTTTTGATCATGGTTCGGTGGGCAACTCCATTAGAGACGGATAGCGGCTCGCGAATAACCACTTTAGGTGGTGGTGTAATCGGGATGGTCAAGGAGAAAGAGATGCGCATGAGGTGGTGTGTTTTCGCTTTCCCATTGTTTTTCTCGTCTCTAGTAATATGACACTAATCATATTAATCTCGTAGATCCGAGATGAGGAAGATGGTTAGGATAATTCATGGTCTTCAAGAGGTGGGGTCAGAATAATGATAGATCTTGGTGAGGCGGGATAGATGATATAAGAGAGGGAATTGGACGCTAGAGGTCTCTCCTTCGTAAGTTGTCTTTCTTAATCTTTCTATCCTAGGAGAGGTGACTGATTTAAGGAGGGTTTTTAGAGCTGCATCCCTCCACATCATGTCCCTGTGTGCGGTGATAAGCGCAGATTTTAGACTCATCGTAACCCATAGGTCGGGGTTTAGACGGTCATAAGGTCTAAGTGGAGGTAGGGAAATGGTCGCATTCTCCACCAACATGCAAGGATTTTGGCGTAAGATCCTTTGAGGGGGTCAAAATCGATGAGGGTATTGTCAGCGGGTTTTGGTAATGTTTGGGCGTGTTTAGTTCGTATGGGTGATGGTTTAGCCGAGGGTGCCGACACATGTTTTTCACTAAACGTGGTTTCTTGGACACGTGGTTACGTTCTCAAATTTGGTTAGATGATGAGGTTGACAGATGGCGTGGAAGCGGGAAACAACCACCGAGAAAGGGAGGACAGTAAAATAAATCCTTTGATGATGGGATTGGTTTAGGGTTGATAGGTGGACCGGATACGCTGGGTAACGATGTTGTGATACCCTTTGATCTCGTCAGATAGGTGTAGAAGGCGAGGTCGTTTTGCGTAAAACAAAGGAGGTATGATATATTGGTGTAATGTGGAGGGATGAGGTCCTAATATGGAAGGTGGGTGTGACGATGAAGGTTTTAATTGTGATAGAGGCCCGGATTGCGTTCGTCTCTCTAGGTGGCGGAACGGATTTATTTTTGGATAGATCGAGTCGCTTAGGCGGGTGTGTTAAACCGGGCATCGTGAGGTCCCAAGCGTAGGGGAAGATCCGGGTTAAGTTGATAGAAGTGGACGGGGCATTTGGTAGAGGTGAGGGGGTGAAGGCAGAACAGGGGCATTTTAAGCTCCGTAAGCACTTCGGGTAGATGGTGGAGAGATCGTGGATCGGGTCATTTGCATTTGAGTAGAAAAAGGGGTACTCAAACGCGTTCCCATAGGGGCCTCCGTTTCATCTTCCGTGGAATGACAGCCTGTGTGTGATTTGTAATTTTGGCACGGAGAAAGGTGGGTTGTAATTCAGTCCATCGTGCGGGTGTGACACGGGAGGCGGATGAGGCAACCGTATCAATAGATGTTAGGAGGTCAACCTGGTCGTTGAAAAGATTTAGGCGATGAGGGACTAATAGGTAGGAGGGCGTGTTCGAGGAGATCCGTCATGTTAAAAGAATGTGGTGATGTTAGTGTAAGAGATTTCTCGCCTAAGGATGTCAAAAGGAGTGGTGAGCCTTCTCTTGTGTAGCAAGAAGGTGGAAGGGACGTTTGGGAAATAGATAAATTAGATAGCATCCGCTCACAGCCTTGTAGGGATGTGGTGTAAGAAGACTCGTTGATGGGAAGGGAAGCCCGGCGCTTAACTCTTCTATGGGTAAAGGAACGATTTCACTTTGGCTTGATGGTGGTAAAGGAGGTTGGGCTCCTGTGTTAGTGAAGAGGCCGATTCAAAATTTTCGACAGAGGCTTTTGGCCGAGAATCGAAGACCGCATGGATCTCATGAACACTCTCCTCGCCTAAGATATCTTGGTTCACGTTGTCAGCTGGACGAGTGATTCGGGAATGGCTTGTTGAAAATTTTTAGATTTCGGTTAGTAGGGGCGTTAGGATTATCGAGTGTTATATCCCTGCACACAACCATTTCTCGCACTATGTTTTTTAACATCTTGCAGCTTTCATGACTATGTCCTTTTACGCGGTGAAAATTACAAAAGTCATTTTCTTTGTACCAGAAGGTATCACATGCGGGTGAGTCAAACCCGTGAGTGAGGTTTAACAGGGGCAAGGTGATAGCCCCACTTTGAGCAATTTCTCCAATATCACACCATAGGTTTCTCCCAAGGGAGCCAGTAAATTGATGGGTTCGGCTTTGTATTTATAGGTGGTTTTGGTGGAGTATTGGACGGTGGTTGGGATTTGACCATCACCGCGTGGACAGCTCCTTTTTGATTTAGAAGAGGTGGACGCGTGAGGAGTGGTGGTATTTGGTTTATTGGTAGAATCGGGAGTTCGGAAAGTGGAGTTCTTTGTTGCAAGCAGCAACAAAGAATTTCTCTTCCTCTAAGGCTCGAATTTCTAATTTTCGAGCCATAGTAAAGGCCTCGCGAATGTACGGAAAGTTTGGATTTGGAGGGTAGGGGAGATGTGCTTGAATGCAGCCCGCGTAAAGAGTTCGATAAGTCTCGGCTTGAGGCAAGGCATACGTAAGTTGGTCGATAAGGCCCGCCATCGTCCAACGAAATCATGCGAGGATTCGATCCTCAAATTGTCGGATGGCATAAAGGTCGGTGATAGATACTTTCTTAGCAATGTTAATGGAGAAATGATCCAAGAAAGATTGGGCTAGTTGGTTAAAAGAGAAGATCGAGTGCTGGGTTAAAGCACTGTACCACTCCAGGGCGGGTCCTGATAAGGACATAGGGAAGGTGCGGAGTAACAAGGCGTCATTATGGGCAATCAAATAACAAGCATGTCTAAATGATCGCAAGTGTTGTTGAGGATCCTCTTTACTATTAAAACGAGTAAATTTCGGCAACTCCCATTGAGGAGGATATGAATGAAGGGGGACAGAAGGGTGAATGGGCTCCCGACAAACTTGTTCGTATGTCAAGGCGCTACGACTTCCCGAAACCGAAGCCTCCAGATTTTGCATTTTGTCCATCATTTGTTTGATGAAATCAGTGGTTGGATGAGATGATGGTGCACCAGAATAGGGATGTCCCATATAAGGTGTTGAGGTTACTGGATACGTGTATGGGAATGAAAAGGTAGGCGGAGCTTGAGAAGGAAAGCTCGTGTGGATAGGTGGCAGAGAGCAAGTCATGAATGGAGCAGTCTGCAAAAGAGATGAGGTAGGGGCAGTTGGTGGTAACGATACGTGGGGTCCAAGATTAACAAAAGGAAAGCTAATCGGGGTGGTATGAACCTCTGCAGCTGTCAGATTGGGAGACGGGGCTAGAGATGCAGGAAGCAAGGCGGTATTACCAGCGGAGTGGGGAGCCAAATGAGCAGCTATACGATAGGCATACCTACAATATGAGCTGACCATCGTGTGTATGGTCGTGGGTATGAGACAAATAGTATTGTGACAGCATACTGGAATTAGCATCCGTAAACTTGGCAAAGTCCTTATCTCCCACCGGAATTTTAGGAACCTCACTGTGAGTATCGTAGGATTCCCCACGCAGAAGCGTGAAGGGGGTGATTCAGGCAAAGAAACAGAGCAAGCGTGTGAAACCATGGCGGCGGCTTGCTTTCGAGTGATAACAACCATGGACAAAGCATTCACGGTAAAGTTTCAATCTATCAAGAACAAAAAACAACCCCGTAACGATGAATTTGGCAAGTTCTTTGGTTTGTCGGTCGATGGAGACGAGAATCGATATCTTTACTAACACCGCTTGCCGGTCACAAAGGAAACGACGCGGTCTCTTAACCGATGCCGTGTCAACAATCTAGGATAAGAAGATACAAAGGGCTGCTAATTTGATTTTTAGCAACGTTGAGTATATTTATCAACTTATTGATCACAAAAGACAGAGTATGACAGAGAAAACAGAACAGCAAACAAGCAAGATGCACACGCAAATCCAGAGATTAACCTTAGGGTTAATTTTAATTATTGTGGGCTTATGCCTTTAGACGTAGAATGATGTCAGAATCCTAAACAAGAGACTTAGGGGAAATGTCAAGTTGTTTTGGCTTATAAGGTTACCTCAAATCGGTCGGAGGAATACCGCATGGAAAAAGGGGGATGTTTGAGTTGTTGTGTTAATTGTGAAGTGATTCAAGATGTGTTGTGCAAAGTTGAATGTAAGATTAATTTCTTGTCAATACCGTGGATATCACCCCCACGTGTACGACCTGTTACTTAATCTATGTTCACTAGAATTGAAAAACAACAGGCAGGAATGCAATGCATGTGTTTTAAAACCCAAATCGAAAGTGATATTCGATGAAGCAAAAGAGATGACTTTTACTAATGCAAGATGCAAAAACAAAGCAAGTTTTTTTTTTTTTTTTTTTTTTTTTTTTTTACGTAATAATAAAATACGTTGTGAATATCTCTAGAAGAAGAAAACAGCAAGTATGCTCCTATATGAAAGCAAGCAAGAAATAAAGATAAACCCAAAATGGGTCCCACCTTTGGCAAGTGCATTAGCAAAATGTTTCACTGGAAATGCTTCGCTCCTAATAGAAAGCAGATAAGGTTAGGGTTAGGAGGAATACCGTAGAATGTCGAGATGATGTGCGCGTATCGTAGAGAAAGATCAAAGTTGTGTGGAGAACTCCTTTTTTTGTCCTGGGAAGGACTACTCGCAAATAAGAACACAAGACCACAAGATTTGATTAAACAATAAATGAGGAAACTGCCTTGGGCCCAGTGAAATGTAAAACTTCCTTTCGAAGGTGATTTCCTTCGCTAACGTGAATTAACACAAAAGACCGCAAAATATCAATTAAATTGTTTCGTTGAACTGGGTAGGGGAAAGGCTGTTTTTCCTGGTTTTGATCAAAGGAACCGATGTCGGTTACCTATAACCGATGGCGGTTACTGATAACCGATACCGGTGGGTTCTAGGATCTTCTGGGCTGGTTGTGGTGTTTGTAATGGCTGGTTTTTGGATAGTATTAGGAAATGGGATGGTTAGAAACTAAAGAATGATAGTTAGAGGCAATGGTACGTTGGATAATGGATTCAGAAATGGATTTAGGAGCACTGAGATCCAAGAAGCATAAGAAATGTTATAATGGAGGACATGCAAGATGTAACTTACTGGTTTTGATGAAGGTGCAAGTTGATCTCCTTTGCTGTAAACACGCCTAGTATTTTCACTCGTCTCTGCTTGGTCAAGTGAAGATCTGGACTCTGTTCCTCGCTCGCAATGCCCTCGCTGTTGATCCAAAATCCTTCGACTGATCTCCAAAATGAAATTCCGATCCGTTGTTTTGGTTTGGGAAGCCCATTTACAGGAACCGATGGCGGTTGCGTAACCGACGGCGGTCGAGTAGAAACTGCATTGGTTAGGAAAAAGTAGGCTATTTTTAGTAAAATAGCCCACCTTCCCTGCTTTTCTCCCGAGAGATCAGTCGCGAGCTTGGTCAAGTGGCTAGAAGGTCGGCTTTTGGTGCGAGTAAGGAGGCATTAGTTATGGATGTGAGTCTAGACTAAGTCATGGGTCTTAATTAGCTTAGTTTAGGGTTAGGGCTAGGTCATGATGAGGTGGCAAAGTAAGGTGGCGGGTAAGGTGATGTGGATTTATCAATTACAAGGTAATTAATAAATAATTGTGTAAAGTTTAGGTAATGAGGTTAGGTTGCGAAATGGGATGCGGGTCACAAGGGGTCGTGAGACACGAATTTGGTGTCTACAGTGATAGGGCATGAAAATGGGCATATTTTGTGAGCCTATCCAAAATCATGAAAATAACATTCTTACCCTCCGAACAAGGCAATCCGGTGATGAAATCCATGGAGACCTCCTCCCATCTCCTCGGCTAGGAATTGGTAAGGGTTGTAATAGACATGGTGTCTTAATTGTTTCCCCTTTGTTCTATTGGCACACTAAACACTCGATACAAAATTTTGTACATCCCCTTGATTCCTTCCCAAAAGAATTCTCTTTTTATTCTATGATATGTCTTCAAAACCCGCAGTGTCCTCCAACAAAGCGAGGCATGTAGCTCTGCAAGAATCTTATGCTTCAACTCGAATATTTACTCAAGTATAACCTATCCTTGTACCATTGGGCATTATGTTATGTTTTTGGAGCCTATTTTCATGTTAGAGTGTGGTACACCTTCTATGTGTTACACTCGGGTATTTTTACGGTGGTCCCGCCGCTATTGTGCAGTCAAGGGGGTTCGGGGCAAAGCTCGAAGCAAATTTTCATGGGTGGTTTATTAACCCATGGGTAATGGGTAACCGTTATGGGCTGTTTTTGGGCCCATGGTTTTTCGGTACCCATTGTTTTGATACCCACGGTTTTTTGCCCATGGTTTTGATACCCACAGTTTTTGCCCATGGTTTTGATACCCACGGTTTTGTATCAAACTGCTTAAGCAATTGTCTATTTATATGGTCTTATGCATATGATACGTAGAAAAACAAATGCATGTAGATGTGCTTTGAATTCGGTGTGAATTCAGTAGATTTTGTTGAGCATAGCTCCAAACGTATATGGGTATTGTATTGAGAGAGTGGAGGCTTGTAATTAAATCTGAGCAAGTGATTCTTGGTGGACGTAGCCCAAATTGGGTGAACCACGTTAAATACTATATTTCTGTGTTGTTTTATTTATTCTACACTTTTATTTGAGATCTGTAATATTTTATGCATATTAGTTTCTACTGTTGTGATTCTGTAAGGGATTATTCCACATATTTTATCTCTTATTTCCTATCAATTGGTATTAGAGCTTGGTTTTGGTTTGTTGAAGTGTTGAATCACAGGGAAAGTTTTATCTTGAGTGGGAGCTATGGTAGATAATGGAAGATCTAGGGTTGATAAATTCAAGGGGCAGAATTTCAATCTTTGGAAGATGCAGATGGAAGATTACCTTTATCAGAAGGATCTTTATACTCCATTGTCAGAGAAGGTGAACAAACCCTTGTGTATGACAGATGTGGAATGGTATTTGTTGGATCGGAAGGCACTTGGAACGATCTGGATGAGTCTTGTATCTTCGGTGATTATTTAATGTTTCAAAGGAAAAGACTACAAAAGATCTAATGGATGCATTAGGAAGTTGTATGAAAAATGCTCGCCTCTAACAAGATATTTTTAATGAAAATGTTGTTTAATATGAAGATGTCTCGAGTATAGTTCAAGAGTTGAGATCATTTAAATGATTTCAATATGGTTGTGAATATGCTATCTTTGGTTACAATAGAATTTGATGAAGAAGTTAGGATTTATTAATTTTGTGCTCTTTACCCGAAAGTTGGAATAGCCTGTAATGACGGTGTGTAAGCAACGTGGTTCCGGATAACTCGAAGTTGAAGTTTGAGGATGTTGTAGGGGTGATTCTAAGAGAGGAAATGTGAAGAAAAGCTCCAAGGAATCTTCTACTTTAGGGAATGCTTTGATAGTGGAAACTAGAGGGAGACATGAAGAATAGAGGAAACCGTAGAAAATTGAAAGATTGGGCAAGGTCAAAATCCAAGAGCAAGATTGTATGTTGGAACTATAAAAAGTTTGGGCATGCAAAGAAGGACTTTTGAGAGCTTTCAAGACAAGAAGAAACAATAGGAAGAAAACAAGGAGGCAAATGTGGCATCGGGTAATGTATGTCAGGATTCTTTGATTCTTTCTTTGCATAATATTACTGAATCTTGGGTTTTAGATTCAGGGGCTTCTTTTCATGCTACTCCACATAGGCATTATTTTGTTCATTATGTTTAAGGGATTTTGGGTATGTTTTTCTTGGTGATGATGAGTCTTAAAGACAATTGGAAAAGGTTATGTTCATGTTAAGATGCGAATGGGAATTCGTGGCTATTGAAGGATGTCGACATGTGCCTACATTAAGGAGAAATTTGATATCGACGGGCAATTGGGAAGTGATGGTTGTTATGATATTTACAGGTTGACTCTTGGAAGGTTACAAGGGTGCTCTTGTGGTGGCAAGAGGTAAGAAGGTTGGAACCTTGTATTTATCCATTGATAGTACTAATGATTGTAATCTTGTGGCTTGGATGCGATACTACATTATGGCACTATAGGCTCGGTCATATAATCCATAAGGGCATGGACATCATAAAGAAGAATCCAGGTAAGAAGAATCCACTATGGTACCTTACTCATTAGCGGTTGGTAGTTTGATGTATGCTATGGTATGCACTAGGCCTGATATTGCCCATGCAGTAGAGGAGCTATGAGTAGATTTATGAGTGATCCGTAAAGAGAATTGGAAAGCAAGAAAGTGGATCCTTCGGTATTTGAGAGGGACCATGGGGACAGCTTTTATGCTACGTTGGATCGAAACCACTTTACGTGGTTATGTAGATTTATACATGGTGGAGATGTAGACAACAGGAGGAGTATGACAGTTATATTTACACCGTAGGTGGGACAAAGAGTAAGCTAGATTTCATGAGAGTGTAAATTAGTGGCTTTGTCAACCACGGAGGTTGAGTATGTTGCTTCCACAGAGGCAAGCAAAGAGATAATTTGGTTACAACAATTACTTGAGGAGTTGGGGCATATAAGGGGAGGAATGTAAGTTGCATAGTGATAGTCGAGTGCTATACACCTAGCTAAGAACTCTTCTTTCCACTCCAAGATGAAGCATATATAGTTGAGATATCACTTCATCAGGAAAACTTTGGAGGAAGATAAGTTGAAGTTGGAGAAGATTCATACCACTTAATCCCGCAGACATGATGACCAAGGTGGTTACTGGGATAAACTAAAGCTATGTTTAGCTTTGGTTGGCCTTCGCGGATGATAGTGAAGGGTTGAGAAGCTTGCTCAGTGGAAATCAGTCTCCAAGTGGGAGATTGTTATGTTTGTGGAGCTTATTTTCATGTTAGAGTGTGGTACACCTTCTATGTGTTACACTCAGGTATTTTTACGGTGGTCCCGCTCGCCGATGAGTGGGTCAAGGGGGTTCGGGGGTGAAGCCCCAAAGCAAATTTTCATGGGTGGTTTATTAACCCATGGGTAATGGGTAACCATTATGGGCTATTTTTGGGCCCATGGTTTTTTGGTACCCATTGTTTTGATACCCATAGTTTTTGCCCATGGTTTTGATACCCATGGTTTTTGCCCATGGTTTTGATACCCATGGTTTTGTATCAAACTTGCTTAAGTAATTGTCTATTTATATGGTCTTATGCATATGATACATAGACAAGCAAATGCATTACAGATGTGCTTTGAATTCGGGTGTGAATTCTATAGAGTTTGTTGAGCATATATCCAAATGGATCTGGTATTGTATTGAGAGAGTGGAGGCTTGTAATAAAATCGAGCAAGTGATTCTTAAAGTGGACGTAGCCCAAATTGGGTGAACCAAGTTAAATATTATCTTTGTGTCTTGTGTTATTTATTTTGCACTTTTATTTGAGATCCTGTAATATTTTCTCGCATATTAGTTTCGTTGTTGTAATTTTTGTAAGGGATTATTCTCGCATATTTTATCTCTTATTTCCTATCACATTACCTTTCCACTCAAATTTGTTAGATGTCATAGATCCTTGCTTGATATTTTGTATTGAGATTGTGTATCCTTGTCTTGATCCCATTCCAATCTTGCTTCATCCACCTAATTGACCGTCAACATGGACATTCCACATAGTAAGGCATCCGTGGATGTATCCCTTCCGGACAACGCATCAACTAATACATTTTCTTTACCCTTTATGTATATAATTTCAAAATCATAACCCAACATTTTGTTACTCACTTTTTTGTTCCTCGATGATAACCTTTTCTCCAAAAATTATTTGAGACTATCATGATTATTTTTACCTTGAAGTGTCTACCCATGAGATAGGGCCTCCATTGCTTGATCGCATGAAGAACAACCATCATTTATTTCTCATACACATGTTTGAGTAGATCTTTTCCTTTGAATTGTGACTCTCAAATGTAATTGGTATTCCTTCTTGCATTAGAAATTCTCCCAATCTTGATCCTAAAGCATCACATTCAACAATAAAGGTTTTGAGAAGTTGGGAGTAGCCAAATCGGGGTCTTTGCACAAGGCTTCCTTCAAATTGCTCAAAGGATTTAGTGGCTAAGTCATGTCAATAGAAGTCATCCTTATTTAGCAATGCAAAGTGAGTGGGGTTTTATTCTACCATATCCCCACACAAATATTCTTTAGTACCATGTTAGCCCTAGGAACCCACGAATATTTTTAAGAGTTTTGGCCTTGTCCATTCCACCATAGCTTTGATCTTCTAAGGATCAACTTTGACGCCTTCATGGGATACAATGTGACCCAAGTACTCTACCTCTTGTACACCAAAAAAAATTTGGATGGCTTTGCATAGAGAGTATGTTTCTCCAAAACTTCCAACACTTTATTTACATGTTGTAAGTGTTCTTCCCATGTCTTACTGTAAATCAATATGTCATCAAAGAAAACTAATACAAATTTCGTTTAAAATGGCCTCGAAAATAGTGTTCATCAAGCTTTGAAAGGTTGAAGGCACATTTGTAAGACCAAAAGGCATTACCAAAAACTCATAATGGCCCTCATGAGTCCCTGAAAGCCATTTTATGAACATCTTCCTCATTTATTTTGATTTGATGGTACCGAACGAATCTAGTTTTGTGAAATAAATAGCACCATGCAATTCATCAAGTAAATCATCAATTACTAGAATAGGAAACTTATCTTTGATGGTGTACTTGTTAAATTTTCGGTAATCTGGACACATCCTCCATGTTTCATCCTTCTTACGTACTATGACCACCGGTGAATAATATGCACTCTGGCTAGGCCTGATGATACCTACCTTCAACATTTCCTGAACCATTTTCTCAATCTCACTTTTCTGGGAATATGGGTATCTGTATGGTCTGATGTTAGGTGTTTGGCTCCCTGGAATCAATTGAATGGCATGACCATGATCCCTAACTGGTGGTAGTCCGTTTGAATTACATCAAAAATAGATGAGTGAGCATCAACAATCTTTCGAAGATCGTGTGGCATGAAGACTCACGTATGTTGTACTTCTATGGAAAATAACTTTGCTATAAATCCATCTACTCCTTTTCTAAGAACCTTCTGCATCTTATGGGAGCTAATAATTTTTTGGAGACTTAGCTACCATCCCATTCAATTCCGCATGAACAATTCTCATTAATTCATTTCTATAGTACCTAAGGTTGTGAGCCATTGGACACCCAAAACAATATCTTCCCCTCCCATAGAAATAACAAACATAGGTGTGTCTAACATGTAATCTCCCATAGAAATATTGATACTATGGCACTTTCCTCGTGAACTTGACGGTCCCACCATCCGCAATCATAACTTGCATTTCTGGAGCTAGGTAAATAAAACAATTGAGGAGGTAGCTAACTTACTATTTATGAAGTTATGAGTACTCCCGATTCAATCAACACTGTCACCTTCTATTTTTTGAGATACCCAATAACCTTGATTGTTTGAGGAGTACTAATACCGACAATTTATGGCAAGAAATTGTAGGTTAGGGATCCTCTACTTCATCTTCTACTAGTTCCTCATCCTCTCCTATAATTTCAGCATCCTCATCATCCTCATTACCTCCGTCATTATAGAATAACTTCTTCTCGTAACATTTGTGTCCCAATCCATATTTGCTATCACATTTAAAACATAATCCTTTTTCTCTCTTCTCTTCCATTTGTTGAGGAGTCAGTCTAATTAGCCTAGAAAAGGAAGGGGAAGAGATACTACGGTCTCTAGTTTTAATGAAAGGTGACCTCCTACTACAAATAACTTTTTCCTCTTCTCGGCGTGCCATGATAATAGAATCGAGAAAGCTTGTGTGGATTAAACATACATACCTCATGCTCGATGTGGTCCTTAAGACCCCCAAGAAATAGGTCATTTAGATTCTCTTCTAGTATGTTCTCCACCCTTAAGGATAGGTTCTAGAATTGATGCACATAATCTTTGACTGATCTTTTTCATCATAACTTTGCTAATTGAATAAAGTAGTTCTCTAAAAAAGTGGAACTATAGTGCAATTGCAACTCCTCAGTAAAAACTTGTCCAAGTGACACCGAGACCATTCTTCTGCCTTTGAGCACATAACCATCGATACCAAACGAATTGGTCTGGTTCAAGATATAGGGATGCCAATGTCACCTTTTGTCCTGATGGTGTTTGATGTAGCTCAAAGAATTTATCCATTTGATTTATCCAATTCAGGGGATCTTTACCATCAAATTTATGCATATCCACTTTTGGCATCATGTTTCGTGGTTGTAAATAAGTTGGATTCTGATTGGGCTGGAAAAGTGATCCAACATGGTTATTTTGTCCATGATTTTGAATTGAAGATCCTCCTTGGTTGATATGGGCCGATTTGGGCCATACTGTTTACCCTTTACATGTTGCATTATATCATCCAACCGATGATTGATTTGGGCTATGTCTCCTTTAGAGGCCATCTCAGATTGTACATTTCACAACTCATACTCAAGTTAGATCACCTTATGATCAACTAAGGTAAACCCTAGTGTTGAGGAATCTGTATTTACCTCTTCTGACTCCATCTCTTCAATCACTATCCCATCTTTATCTGGGGTTTTACCCTGGAGTAACCGGATTCTTTTTTGCTCTTGTGGAAGGCCCCGCCATGATATCAAACCTTAGGGTTTAGGGTTTGATACAAATTCAGCCGAACAAGAAAACACATAGAGAAGATACTAATACTATTTTTTTGAGATCTTTCTAAAAATGTAAAGAACTTGAAAAAATTCCACAATTTGCACCTTAGGAGTGATTTTATGAAAAAACCTAAATTTGTAATAACTTGTGCAAAATAAATCAAAAATTCTGAAATTTTAGGGAACCTTACTTGAAATGTTTCACAAATTTGGTAAAAATATATCCTACCAATTCACTCTATTTCAAAATATATTTTGGAAACAAAAGATTAGGGTTTTGCCTAATTTTGGCCTAGATCGTAGCTCTCATACCACTTGTAATGAAATTACTAGTATAATTCAAATTATGAGCAGCAATATAATACCAAATAACATAATATTTTAGAATAATGATCTCAATATGCACTTATAATAGCTTCACCACTTCGAGGGGGTAACCTCCAAACCATATAATAAGACTCAAATACTCAAATGATAATGAACTACTACCTACAATCCCCTATATATACTATTCATATGCTATGGCCATCACCAAGGCCGACCTATTAAGCATGATAAAGTATAAATGATATAATAAAATGATATGGTAAGCCACAAGTCGACTACTCGTATCCTACTACAAGAAATAGGTGAAGGGCGTAGCATCCTTCAATAGATCATTCATCTTCCCATCCAAGCTCTCCACTTTCTACAATGATGTGTTTTGGATCCTTCCATCGCATGGAATATTCCTTCATTAACCATTGAGTTTTTAGGGTGGCACCTTATCCACTCTACATGCTCATTCGGGTCATGCTTTTCTCGTGTGCTTCCTAGGACTCCTAATATGGCTAAGTCCCGGAACTCCTTCCTTTGCCTTCGCACACACCCCAGTTCTACTAAACCTTCAGTAAAACCCTATCCTACACACCTTTACCTAATGTGCCCTTCTTCATATAGGTTATATGCACCCATGTTCTTCTTATACTTAGTCAATATTTCAAGCCCAACATATATCACTGGACTATGCTAGTGTCATTTGGTAATCAAAAATGAAGAAGAGACTCGCAAAACCTCAAGCCAATCATCAAAACCCGAAAAAATAAGGATACATAAAAGGGTTTAGACCATCTTAGCAGCCACAAGTGGTGAACTTACTAACTAAGTTTTGCACTACCTCTCAGACCCAAATGTATTTCTAGGTGTGTGTGTGTGTGTGTGTGTGTGTGTGTGTGTGTGTGTGTAAATCGTTCCCTAGGTTGCTTTTTCGCTAGTCACACTTTGTGAAGTAGCGAACAAGTAACTAGATGTAGAATGTAGTAAATTTGTGCATAGATACAATAGAATCCCCTCATATGAAGTGTGATGTAGATGAACCAGCCTTGTGTGCCTTATGATGGATCTGGATGGACACAAATATATTTTAGGTTCCTTTCATGATGCAACTCTAGATGGTGATAGTAGATGTTTAGTGCTTGGTCTCTCATTATGGTCTCATAACTTTATATTTATATGGTTATCTTGTTCTAATTTTTTAATTAACCCCAAAAATACCAACCACTAAAAATATGGAAATCTCAAATGGCTATAAATTTCCCAAAATATGAATGCAAAGCGAGAAAAGGATCGGGACAACTGAATGGGACCAGGGCACGGGGTGCCCAATACTAGGGGTGGGCGCCTAGTCGAGGATAAGAACAACACAAAGTGATAAAACTAACTGGGCAAGTACATGCGGGAGGTCGACAATGATGGAAAAAATTAAAGTAAAATGGCCAAAGGACATGGGTTAGTTAGTACTTTCTTCACTCAAAAACCATAAGAATAGTAGTATGAGACCAAGACTAAATAATACCCAAAGTGCATGATTTTGTGTCTACACCTATCCTCATTTTTTCCCTCATTATAGCTCAAAGAAACAATATAACAATATTTTTAAGTGTGTTTAATGTGGAGGGATGTATGCTTAAGGTTATTGATAAAGTCACTACGATTCAGTGGAGAAATAACTATCTTCGGAGGCCTAGAAAAGGTCCATTTTTGGCCATTTTACAACTAGTCAACACCCTCCGGAAGTTGACATGGAAGATTAAAACCATATTAGGAGTTTTGTAGGAGATAAATTAATTTATACAAGTAATTTTATGGAAATTTGTTTGAAATAAATTGATGTCAAGATCAACTTGAGCAAAACATGGTCATTTTGGGTGTAGGGAGTGCTATACTCCAACGGTGAAAGGTAACTTTTCTAGATGATTGTGGAAATTACAGAGAGTGGTTGAAGCTCATAAAATACTCAATAAAAATATCTTGGGATTATCCACATGATGGTATAATTTTTTTGTAATTATTAAAAAAATTACGTGATACCTCAAGTCACTTGTTGGTGCTCCTTCATTCTAAAAGGGTGAATAGTGAAAACATTAAATTTTAAGGAAGATTTGGATCTTGATAATAAATGGGATGATAAAAAAATTTATTTGGATTCAAAATAATATAATTTTTACCCCAAAACACCCTTCCATGCTCTTGGGGTAGAAAAATCACTCACGATGTCTTAATTTACACTTAGCATATGACATCAACATTTCAAAATGGCTTGGTCAAACTTTTTCACCCTTGGTGTCCCCTTTTATTGTCCCTAAGGTACAAAGGGGAAAATGAGGACACCAAATTTCATCCCACCATCATTTCAATGGTTCTCTTCACTTAAAACTTGTGACTTGAGTGGTTAGGTGAGCACAATGCAAAAATAGACCACTTTCTCATGATAAAGACCCCCTTGGCACATTTTTGAGCATGTTTTGTCCCCTTGTATTTTCCCCAAGGTGAAAATGGGACATGGTGGACATATTATTTCACTCCTCTCTCATCTATCCCTCGAAACATGCAAAACCACAATATATCCCCGTGTGATAATTTCGTCCACCTACATCTCACTCACATGAAACTACAAGGTAACACTTGTCCAAATCTTGTGCAAAGAACACTTGTGTGTCCCTTGTGTCCCCTCCATCCTTCGTGTCCCCTATGCTTTGGGTGAAAATCCATATCAACCCTCATTCAAAAAAATTTAAGCCTCGCTTAACTCAAACTTGAGTTAACATGTGCAAGTGAGAACAAAAATCTTCATATTCAAACGCTTAACCATTTTTATGTTTTAAAGCTTCATTTTTTCCTCCAAAATATCACTCTCCTTGTTATTTTTTTGCAGAAAATATGATAGAGGACTCATTTTATAAAAATGGAAAATTTCTCATATCTCCTTGTGTCGTGCATTTTCCTATAACCAAAAATTCAAAATTTGAAGCATGACAACTAAGCCAAATGTGAAAATTTTATTAAAAGCCTTCCCAAATCCCTCTCCTAGTCGGTCAAGTCACTTCCTTTATATGATCATATTCACCTTGAATTTTTTCCTAATTTATATAATAAAAATTTTCAAGATTGCAAAAGAGTGTGTTAAGGTTCATCATTCCATTCATTTGAAGTACAAATGGAGACTAGCTCTAAAGAGCTTAGAAAGGCTATTTATAGCCATTTTCAATGTAGGTGTGCATCTTTGAGGAAATTTATAAAGTCTCATAATCATCTAGAGGTGGTATTATAGATTCTTTGAAGGTTTTGGAATTATTTTGGAATATTTAGGAAATGTTTTGTGGTTGAGGGACAATATGTGCAAAAGCAGGTTTTCGGTGTATAAGGAATGAAAGGTTAAAACAGAACTGAAGCTCACCTGACTGATTCGAGGAACTTCATAAATAGTTATAAGGAAATAAAATATGGATTTGAAATATGAAAGATTCATCTATATGCTGGAGTAATCCAAAATTTTCCAAGACCTAAGAATATCTCAAGGAAGCTCTACCTTTGCAGACACATCTCACTGTTGTCTTGATGAAAACATGGCCATTTTTTTGAGTTTTCAGGAAGAATCAAGAACTTAAAACTATTCCATTGGTTGTATATTTTTTTGGAGTCATAATCATATAAAAATTTACCTCGAAAAGACCTTTTCAAGCTCGCATATGATGTTTTCAAGTTTCCTCTAGTGTAAGGTATGTTGATCCCATACTTAGTCCAATTTTTTTCAAGTGCTACATGTCATGATTTCACTATTGGTGATCTATTTTTTCCCTATTTTAAACTTTCCTAATCAAATATATGGGATAAAAATTATCTCCCCCAACTAAACTCCTTTATGGTTCCTCATATGACCCTCTCCAACTCGTAAGGGGCTTAATTGGCTAAACTACTCTCCCTCACACGACACCGCATCGTGATTTGCCAAGATATTGATCCAAGAACCCATTGGGTTCCATATTATCCCTTTACACCAAGGGGGTAGAGGGGAAAAATTTATGGTGACCCCCACTAGCCCCCTTTTAGTTCTCCATTGACTTGTTTTCATCCCTCGGGTGCTTGTCAAGCTTTCTCCATCATCCTCACATTGCATCTGATGGCAAAACATGGCACAATTTCTCCAAGTGCCCATTTATGTCCCTCTTGTACCTTTATACCAAGGGGAAAGAGGGGTAAAAAATTATTTCCACCCCCACCAGCCATTAAACATAACTTTTAACCCACACTCAGCTGTCATTCAACCATGGTTAAAAACTAGTTACTAGGAAGACAAAACAAAGTTAGCTTGTTCTAAGTTGGTTTTATTTGCACAATTCGACCCCTAATCCATTTTTGATGCTTAAAAATTAAAATAACATCAAAACATAATAGAGTTTATTCCCACCACATTCTAGAGTAGTCATGACTTCAAAAACAAATATTTTCCCATAACTCTTCATCTAGAAACCCTATTGCACTAAGATTTAAAAAATTGCTCTACTCTTCCACAAGCACCTTTGTGATCACTAAAGATTCATACCATATATTCCCTATATTTTTAATATGAGAAAACATTAAACCCTTCATTAATAATTTTTCATTTTTATTTGTAGGAGTTCTAGCAAAGGATCACAATGAAAATTGGAGCATGGGACACTGGAGCATAGTTTTCGAATCCAACGATGGTGTTTTCATTGCAAACTAACATTTGTATGAATATTTTATAAAAATATAACATGGTAGATATATTTACTTAATAAAAATATTAAGTATCTCAAAACATCAATCCCAATTACTCGAACACTCGAAAGGTGGAAAACAACAAACAAGGTAAAACATGCATTTTTTTTTCCCAAAATAGCACTTTCTAAAAAACAACCTACTAAAAATAAAACTTCCTAAAAATATTAAATTAATCATAAATGGAGGTGAATTAATTATGTTAGGAGATTAAAAATACAAAATTTGAGAAAAATGGAAAAATTTCCATAATAAAAGCTCATAATCCCACCCGCCAAAAAATAGAAAGTTTAGGCATTTTCGGTACAAAAAGTTGTTAGCTCCTTTTTCACTCAATTTTCTACCTTTTTCATTTTCACACATTTTAAAGTTTTTTCACAAAAAATAAATTCACCCTTCACAAGGATCTTGAATCATCGTTCTAAGCACATTTGTGTCAAGGAACATGATAGAGCATATCGAGGCACAATAGGTGAAATTCAAGTACATTGTGCGGTCGAAAGGAATTTGAAAAGTGTCAAGAGACCCATTGGAATAAAAATTAATTAAAATGATGTCATCATGGTCATAAGTGAAATGAGAAAATACTCAAGGCAAGTTGATAAGAATCATACCTTGAATCCATTATCATCTCTCTGAGAAGCAAGTTGAAGTGAGCTAGTCAAGTCATGAAAGTATTCAAGACATCATATGTGAAGAATAAAGAATTCAAATTTCTCATGGAAGCATTTGAGGATAAATTTATGAAATAATTCCAAGTCTGATTTCATTTAATTATTCTAAATTAGTGAAGGATAAATAGGTGATCTTCATGTGTGGCATCATGAATGCAAGAACAAGGAATCATCCCAATTTCATTTGATGTCATAGTGTTCTTAAACACTCAATAAAACACTTGGTAGTGTGGTCAATCCTCAAAGGATGAAACATTGAAATTGAATCTCACTTCAGTGCCATCAAGATGCATTAAACAAGAATCTTTGAAAAGAAGGGCAAGGAAAATGGGTGTAATTTGGTTCCATATTCTAGAAATATTCATAAAAAGGTAAAGTTCATCATAGATCCCATAGAGCCTCTTGAGTCAAAAAGAGTGATCCATTTCATCCTCCTTCTCTTCAATAGAATCCAACTACATCTTTCTGGTGGTAGAAACCTTCCCATGAGGAGCATGTGAACAAGAGAGAGTTATATAATAGATTTTGTAGCTAGGAAAGACAAGAAGGTAATGATCTTCACTAAGAGAATTATGTGTACAAGAATGGGAAATCATATTAGTTTAATATTTTTTCATCCACGTGATATTGTTCTTAAATACTCACCTAAAGCATTATAGTGTGATCATTATTTCAAGAAGAAGATACATTTTCATCATCTCATTCAATTCCAATTAGAGGAAACTTCTCAAAAATCTCATTTGGGAAGTAATCATCTCTATCGCAATATCAGGGCATATTTCGAAGTAAATAAAAGTTAAACATCAAGAGGCTTGTGCATCATGGAGCTGATTTTTTATCATTAAGGTTAATTATGAAATCCTGAGGAGAATGAAAGTGATCCTCACTCTCATTATGAGATCATGAAACAATCATCATGAATGATGCCCATAATTATCCTAGGATCACATCATAAGATCTCCAAACGTGTATTCCTAAACACTCATTCAACATTATCTAGTTTCCGTGCATCTTGTAGAAGGAATAATTGTGAGCATCATGCTTCAAATTAATAAGTTCTCGCATCTAATAGTAGAAGGAGGCATATGCAATATCAATACTTCAGCTGAAAAATAATTTAAAGAACAAGAGATCATTAGGGAACTCTCCTTAGGGCCCATGATTCTCTCTCTCTCTCTCTCTCTCTCTCCATATTCTAATTTTAGAATTAAGAATGTACTTCTTGATATTTATTCCTTTTCACTTATATGACCCTTAGCTAAACATTGTAAGAGTCCTTTTTCCAATAATAAGAAAAAGACTCACTTCTAGGAATATGAAAGGTCACAAGTGATGAGGATAGGTGAAGAGTCATGTGGGGGTAGATGAAAGGACATATTGTAATGTTATAAATTAGAATGGATTCTCCATTCCAAGGGTTGGAAATTATTGATTGAATGTATATTGTTGAGGTTACCACTTCTACATTAAGTAATAAAAGCTATAATTCTTCTATTTCTTGTCTTATGTTCCTCTACTCTCTCTTTCCAACTTTGCATATATGATAATCTTGTAAAACCAAGAAAGGTGTTTATGCCTTTGATAAATGAATCAATGGAATTATATGTCTATGGTTTGTTTTGTCTTATCATTGTTTGCATTTTTGTGTTCTTCTAATTGGATGTGGACTTACTCTGGTTATTATATGTGAACTTTTCTAGTGCCTACTCACAACAGTAACCCTCTCTCTCCTTATTTCCCTAACTCCCCTTTACCTCTCTTAATATAAATTCCTCCCTTTTACTCCATACAATAATTTTAAAAAGGTTCAGATGGATTATTCTTGTGTGATCCTTAGCCTATTTTCCACCCCACATAATTAAGATAGTTTACATTTAATAATGGGAGCCTCCCTATACACAAGAAGGAGGGCTTATCCCGCATACTGTTGGTGAAAACTCAATTATTGCCACACACAAAAATATTTTAGCAATAGTTTTTGGTGACTACACTAGGGAGACATCTACCCTTATGCACCCATAAAGATATCTAGAAAATATAAAAAATGCATATTCCAAAAATAAAAAATCATGTTTCAAAGAAAAATTAGATTTTGAAGGTGACTCTATCAAGGAACGAATCCATGTCACATTCATTTCCCACATCACAATGATGAAGTTTCGAGATTGGTGTTCAACACCAATGAGTGAAAACATAAATGAAGAAGATGACCACCAAGACCTGTAAATTTTTGATTAGCCATCATTCTGGACCATATCTTGCAAAGGTAAGGATTCTATCACAACAAAGAAGTCTCTTACTTCAAACCAAAATTTGCAATCAGCTAAGGGAAAGAAGGTCAATATTGTTTCTGTAGTGGTCATGAAAATAATGGAGAAAATTTTGCTTTTGAAAATCCTATAATGAAATCTGGTGGCTCAATTCAAGGGGACACTGCTAAAGGAAAGAAAATAGAAATTACACCTATTGATGATCAAGAATCCAAGAGTTTGATGAGAAAGATACAAAAATCATATGAAAGGATGTATGAAGGGCATGAAATGGAGAATCCACTGAAGGTAATATTTTTAATTTCATGCAATTGAATGAGAAACTCAAAGCCTTATATTTTGTATCTCTTCCTTTGGATGATTTTCTTGCATATGGAGATGAAGAAATGGAATCCTTGAAAAGAGATTTTGTGCGAAGAATCTTGAGTGTTGCAGAAGAAAATTATGATCCCCAAACCAATCTTGAGATTTTGAATTATGCCTTGGATATGCAAAGAAGGTATGAGCATCTTGAAACACTTCGTAACAATGAGGAAGAAGATTCAGATGATTTCCCATATTATGAGGTGTTTGTTCCTAAAAGACTCTTGTACACTTCTCAATGTCCTTTAATATTTCAATGAGTTTCAAACTAGAACCTTGGAGGATGATGAATAAAGCATGATAGTTGAACCCCATTCATAAATTAATTATAGCTTAATGCAAAACCCTTTGGAGAAATAATGTGTATGAGAGATGGAGATTCTTTTTCCATGATAGATGATCCAATGTTTGTGAAGACTTCACTAATCATGAAGATGTGTAAAAATAAATCCTCCATCCTAGTCTAAAGTTCTTCAAGATGATGAATTTGAGGTAATCATGGATGGTTTCCTTTCCAATTTTGACTCTTCAATTGATGTACAAATTCTTAATGATGAAATGGAGATAATTGAAAAATCAATTTTTGTCTTGATAAAATCATGGATTAGGAAATTGAACATGACATCTCTAAGGATTTGATCACCATAGAAAGTATGGAGTCTTTCCTTTTACCTTGTGAAAATAAGACTCTATAAGAGATGTTTAGGATGGAAAATAAGATTTTCCTCATGTTTCAACATTGTATCCTTCCTCATGTCATGAAGATAATTTGATGAATCTTTAATTGAAAGGTATTCCCTTCCGAGAAGTTTGGATCTCTTCTCTTTGTTGAAAATTATGAAATATAAGAATGTCTAATCTTGCAAGAAGATACCCCATGGATGATGAGAAATTTGGATCATGAAGAGGAGAATTGTTCAAATGAGTTCTAGCCATGTGTAGATCAGATTTCAGCCATCTCCTTGAGGCCGAATGTGAAGAGTTTTTAAATGAAGATGAGAATGAGTATACGGCAGCTTGAAGGAGGAATCCATACAAGACATCTTGAAGATTGCAAAAGAAATCAAATATCCTCAATTAGCATTAAGATATTGACACATACCATGAATTTTCAAGATAAGTGTAAGTTCATCTTTTATTCTCCTTTTGATGCAAATGATTAATAATGATGAGATAGAACAAATAGGTAAGCTCAATGTTCTCTTTGAAGCCTTAATGGATGAGTATGAATGCAAAGGCGAATCTCCCTCCTTCTCATTTTGTGAAGAAGACTATAAATGCAAAGTAAATAAGATTCTTTAATCCCTTATGGATGGTTTTCAGCCATGAATCAATTTTGGAAAATGATATCAAGTCTGATGTTGAGTTGGTTTGTATAGAAAGTAATTTTTTAGAATAACAAAGTGAGAATATGTGATTCTTGTGAACGGATTCATAATTATCTTACTTTCACCATTTCTAAAGCCCCTACTGATTTTGAACAAGAGTCCATCTGTAACATTCACCTATTGATGGTGAATTCCTTCAAGAAAAAATCATAAATTCTACTTTTGATAACATGGAGGAATGGCTTCTCATATTCACAAAGCATCAAGTTCGAGGCTAAAAATGCAAGAATTTCAAACATGTCACAAATGGTAGTGGATGTAAGAGTTTTTTCCATAAAATATCATTATGAAGGTGGAATATTTGTATCTCTCCTTCTTCTAAAACCATGCAGAGACATCATGAGAGCATGGCATGATCGGATAATGATCTTCGAGCTTTAGAGGTTTGAATTCAACCCATTGTTCCATGATGGTACATACTTCTCTCAATCCATTTTTGAGTGTGTACATTATTCTCTACCTCTATAAAATTCCCTCCCTAGTAACATAGTTTCCATTTCCGTTGTGTTTTTATTTAATATTTTTGTGTTTCCTTCCATTGGTGTGTTTGATTAGTTTTTCTTTGTGTGATCTCGTTGTTTGTATTAGTAGTGAGTGGAATTGACTATATTACCCAATTTGAACAAGGAGATAATTTTATCACCCAAGAATATTGATGTTATCTATTTCCCTTTACATTCAAATCTCCCAAGTTATATAAATCTATTTTCATGTAGTTTTACTATCCCAAAAACTCAAATTTTGAAGCATGACAACTAAATCAAATGTGAAAATTTACTCCAAATCCTTCCCAATTCCTCTCTAGTCAATATGTCTCCTATGTATGATAATATTGACCTTACATTTTTCCTAATACATTGAATAAAACTTTGTGATATTTCAAAAGAGTGTGTTAAGGTTCATCATTTCATTCATTGAAGTACAAATGAAGACTAGCTCTTTGGCAGGCTCAAAAAGGCTATTTCTATCCATTTTCAAGGAAGGTGTCCATCTTCTGGGAAGGTTCCAAAGGATCATAATCATCCATAGGTGTTATTAGAGAGTATTTAAGGTTTTGGAATTATTTTTGGAATATTTAGGAAAATTTTGGTTGTTTAAGGACCATATGTGCAAAAGTGGATTTTTCAGGTGTAAGGAATGAATGGTCAAAACATGAACCTGAACTTCAATATGATTCTAGGAGCTCTGTAAGGATTTATAAGGAAATAAAATATGTAATGGAAATCTTAAATAATCATCTACATTTTTATTAATCACATTTGTTCTAGAGACCAAATATCTCTCAAGGAAGCTCAACTTCGTAGATACACCTTGTTGTATTGATCACAATAGGGCCAATTTTGGGGTTGCAATCATAATAAATCTATGAAACATGTTCCATTTTTTATATATTTGTCTTTGAATTTATAATCAAATAAATTTTTACCTCCAAATACCTTTTCAAGCTCTAAGTATGATATTTTCAAGTTTCCTCTAGTGCGAGGTATGTTGATTCTATACTTAGTCATTTTTTCAAGTGCCACATGTCATGATTTCACTCATGGAACTCATTATTTCCATATTTTCCATTTTTATGGGAATAAAATTGAGTTCCCACCACAAGTCCCATCTCTGGTCCCTCATACGACCTCTCTCAGCTCCATCGGGGCTTAATTGGCTAAACTACTCTCCCTCACACCGCATTGGATCATGTCACTTGTCAAGATATTACTCTAGGAACCCATTTGTGTCCCTCTTGTACCTTTTAACCAAGTTTATAGAGGGTAAAAAATTATTTCCAGCCCCCTTTTTGGTTATCTATGTGACTTATTTTCAGCCCCCGGGTGCTTGTCAGGATTTCTCCATCATCCTCATATTACATATGATGCGACACTTGGCACAATATTTCTCTACACACCCATTTGTGTCCTTCTTTTCCCTTTTCACTAAGGGGATAGAGGGGAAAATTATACAACACCCCACCAACCATTAAACCTATCTTTTAACCCACATTCAGTTGTCATTAAACCATGGTTAAAAACTAGTTACCATGAAGACATAAAACAAAGTTAGCTTGTTCGAAGTTTTTTTCTTTGCACATTTCGACACCTAATCCATTTTTTAGGATGAAAACCTTCAAATAACATAAAAATATTATAGGTTCTACCTAACATGTTCCATAGGATAGATGACTTCAAAAATGGAGCTTTTCCCATAATGTGTCATCCGTAAACCCGATTACACTAAGATTTTATCAAATTGATATACTCTCAGATAATTTTGTGATCATTGAAGATTCATAATAGATGATTACCTAGATTTTTAATATAATAAAACCTTAAACCCTCACTCTAAAATTTTCCTTTTTGATTTGTAGGAGTTCAAGCGAAAATTTGAGCATGGGACCTGAGAAGAAAAGTTGAATCCAACGACATTGTTTTCATTAAAAACTAAAACTAGTATGACCAAACTCTTAAATAATCACATGATCTATATAGTGACTTACTAAAATAGTAAGTCTCTCAAAACATCAAGCTCTAATCACTCAGAACATTCAGAAATAGTGCAAAACAACAAACAAGGTAAAACATGCAATTTTCCCAAAATAACAGTTTCTGAAAAAGTAACCTACTAAAAATATAAACTTCCTAAAAATATAAAATCATCATAAATTGAGGTGAATTAACTATTACAGGATATTCATAGAAAAAATTGAGCAAAAAGGAAAATAACAACTCATGGTTCTACCTACCAAAAATAGAAAGTTTCAATTTTCAGTGCATAAAGTTATTGTTGGATCCATTTTCACTCATTTTGCTGAATTTTTCATCATCACATGGTCATAAATTTGTTGAAAATTTCAAACAAAAATTTCACCATCCACAAGGATCCTACAACGTCATTTTGAATATAATTGTATCAAGGAACATGGACTCGAGCATATCAAAGCACAATAAATGCGAAATTCAAGGACATTTTATGGTCGACAAAGAACTTGAAAAGTGTCAAGATCCACATTAGAATAAAAATAAAATCAAAGGATGTTATCATGGACATAATTGAAATGATAAACTCTTCAAGAAATTTGAGAAGTATCGTGCCTTTAATCCATCATCATCTCTCCGAGAAGCAAGTTAAAGTGAGCTAGTCAAATCATGAAGGTATTCATGACATCATATGTGAAGAATCAATATATTATACTTTCCCATCAAAAGTATCTGAGATTAAAGATATGAAAACATCCCAAGTCTGATTTCATTCAAGTAATCAAGATTATTTAAGGATAAATAGGTGATATCCATGTGTGGCATCATGAATGGAAGAACAAGGAATCACCCCATTTCATTTTATGGCATAGTGTTCTTAAACACTCAATCAAACACCTAGTAGTATGGTCAATCCACAAAGGATGAAACATTGAAATTGAATCTCACTTTAGTTCCATCAATATGCATTAAATAAGAAAATTTGAAAATAAAGGCAAGGAAAGTTGGTACACATTGGTTTCATATTCCAAAAGGATTCATATCAAGGTATGGTTCATCATAGATCCTCGAGAACCTCTTTAGTCAAGAAGAGTGATCCATTGCATCCTCCTTCTCTTCAAGATAATCCAAGTATGTATTTCTTGGTGGTGAAACCTTCCCATGAGGATCATGTGAATAGGAGGTGTATAAATATATTTCGAGCTAGGAAAGGAAAGAAGGTAATGATCTTCATTCAGAGCATTATGTGTACAAGAATGGGAAATCATCTCTATTTCATTTGTTGTCATCCACATGGTAGTGTTCTTAAACACTCACATAAATCATTGTAGTGTGAGCATATCTCAAGAAGGGAAGACATTGTCATCATTTCATTCCATTCAATTGGTGGCTACTTCTCAGAATATCATTTGGTAAGAAATCCTTTATCTATAATGTGAGGGTCTATTTTAGTAAATGAAATTTAAGAGTCGAGAGGTTTATGCATCATGGAGTTGATTTGTGATCACTAAGGTCAATTTTGAAAGCCTAAGGAGAAAGAAAGTGACCCTAACTCTCACTATGATATCATGAAACAAACATCATGAGTGATGCCATGATCATCCCAAGCTCACATCAAAAGGTGTAATAACAATGTTCCTAAACACTCATTTTATCAATCTAGAGTATTTGTGCATCTTGAAGGAGGAGGAATTTGTGAGAATCGTACTTCAAATCAGTAGTTTCTCACATCTCACAAAAAAGGCATATGCAATTTCATTACTTCTTAGTTCAACGAGAATTCAAAGAATAAGATATCATTATGGGAACTCTCCCTCAGGGAGCATGATCAAAAAATTCTCTATCAGCAATTTTTCTCTTCATTAGATCAGTCAACCCTTTCTTCTCTCTCTCTCTCTCTCTCATATTCTTTCCATATTGCTAATGTTTTCTTGATATTTTTTCCTATTCACTTATGTGACCCTTATCTAAACATTATAAGAGTCCATTTTCCAAGAATAAAAAAAGACTCACTTCCTAGGAATATGAAAGGTAAAAAGTGATGAGGATAGGTGAAGAGTCATGTGGGGGATAGAAAAAATGAAAGATTGTAATGTTATAAATTGGAATGGCTTCTCCATTCCAAGGGGTTGGTAATTGTTGATTGAATCCATGTTATTGAGGTTACCACTTCTACATCAAGCAATAAAAGTTTTAGTTCTTATATTTCTAGTCTTATGTTCCTCTACTCTCTCTTTCCAACATTAAATATATGATAATCTTATTTTAAAAAATGTGTTTGTGCCTTTGATAAATGAATCAATAGAATTATGTGTCTATTATTTTTTTGTCTTATCATTGTTTGTATTGTTGTGTTACTCTAATTAGATGTGGACTTACTCTGGTTATTATATGTGAACTTTGTTAGTTCCTACTCACAATAGTAACCCTCTCTCTCCTTATTTCCCCAACTCCCCTTTTCCTCTCTTCACTACAAATTCCTCCCATGTACTTCATACAAGTATTTTCCACAAGTTCACCGGAGTGTTCCTACGTGTGACCCCTAACCTATTGGATATCCCATAGAATTAGGATAGTTTAAATTCAATAATGGGAGCCCCCCATACATAAGAAGGAGGGGATTATGCCCACCTTTTGGTGAAAACTTCGTAATTTGTAACACGAAAATTTATTTTTCCAACACTTCTAAACCCCTTGTCCATGATTTAATTTAATTTGTATTAAATCTAATTTTAGAGTGACTATTGTAATAACATATATACGAATGCTAAATATATAGTAAGGCACAAGCAATAAATAATTTACAATATGAAACCCTAAGTAAGAAGGAGATATATGAGGACTTATCTGATTTAAGAGTGAACATGAAGTGATCTGGGAAGGTAAAAGTGTTGAACATGTTGTAGACATCATCATTGATTCTCACCGTAAATTATGGAACTTAGAAATAGTGCACGATAGGGGTGCCCATAGGAGGGCAGAGGCACATGGACACTGGTGAATGGATCTTGGTGTCGGTGGCCGTGTAAATACTTGTAAACTTATTTCTTCTATGTCGCAAGGGTTTCATTGTTTATTCATGTCTGTCACTTGATATTCATTCCTTGATTGTTGAGGATGCTTCAGTAACCGCCAAATGGAATATCTACCTATAGATGTCCACAAACCACATCATATATGATTAAAAATATGTAGAATTTCAAGTTAGACTAACCATGAAGGTCACTTTAAGAGTGAACTTACTACCAAGTGCTACACTACATCTCAGAACCCATGTAGTTCTTGTGTGTCTCAGTAGAAATTATACCCTAGGATGCCCTTATGAAATTTGCACAAATGATAGTTGGCTAGATCTAGAATGTAGAAAATGTATAATATGTGTGGAATGAAATATAATATACTTCCCCTCATGTGTAGTGTATGTAGAAGTGATGCAACCCTTGTCCCTTGTATGAGTTCTAGATGGATGCATTTGAATGATCTTGTGCCTTTGGAAATGCAAGCTTAGGTGATAATAGTAATGTTTAGTGCTTGGTCTTTATTTTTGAGAAGTAACAAAGTATATATATGATTCCCTTGTTTTAATTTCATAATTGACAATTGGAAGACTGACCCATAAGTGAAAAATATGCCCAAAAGATTTAAAAAGACCCCAAAAAAGTGAGTAAAGGTAAGAAAGTTTCAAAAAGACCCAAGTATGGATAGAATTTCCTAGTCGTTGGTGTCCTAACTATGCATCAAGTGTTTGAGGCCATATAAGATAAATCAGTCAAGTTCCCTCGGGGTTGTAGGGTATGTAAGGCCAAAGATAAAGAGAAAATAAAAGAGGTCAAAGATATTTTTCAACCAATTATTTTCTTGCTTAGGAATCATATATACATTAGTATGCTTTAGGACCTAGAAATGTACCCAAGTGCGTGATTTTGTGTCTACATTTTCCCCCACTTTATGTTGTTAAGTGAATACTTGATAATATAAAGTAGATAGAAGATGTGTATGTTATGATCATAAAGAGAAGAGTGTTTTCGATAGCGTGTCGAGTGGATAAATGAAGCATGGAGACTAGGAAAGGGAAGTGGACCCTAGGGGTGAAGCATATGCATTGTGATGTAGCTTGTGTGAGCTACTTCTTGTAAGAGACAGACTCGTAAAAAGAAGAGAAAGAAAGTAGTCAAAGTTATGTATATGATAGATTAGAGAAACATGTGTATAAGTATGTAAAGAGTGTAAAAGTGTGTAAAAGGAAAGTGTGCACTTGATATGTAAGAGAGTAAAAGATAGAAAATTGTCATGTTGCTTGAAGTTGCTGATTTTGAATGTTGAAGGTGAGGTTTTGGGCAATCTCATGCCAAGAGTGAGTTTTTTGGGTGATCTCACACCAAGTGCAATTTTTAGGCGATATCATGCCAAATGCAATTTTTTTGGGTGATCTCATGCCAAGAGAAGAGTGATCTCATGCCAAGAGAAATTTTTGGGGAGAGAGGTCTGGTTTTACTCTCCTTCCATGAATCTTCCCAATAAGCACCACTACATATGGTATCTCCCATTTTTTTCTATTTGTCTTGATTAGTTATGAATTATTTTGATTGTATTGATTATAGGAGATAGAATGCATTATGTGACTAAATGTCAATGCCTATTACTTTGTAGAACTTCTACGTAAAATATTATAGATTGTGTTATACTAAGAAATTTCTTTTTCTTCCCTGTGACATTAGTGCCTCGGGGAGGACAGAGTACTGCAAGTGTATGAGTTTAGTGTCTACTATGTATATGAGGTCCAAGTATTTTTCTAAACCATTTATGACTATGTTCCTTTATTATTTGCACTATTTGATTTGAACTATAGCTCAGGATACTCTAGGGGTGATTTGTTCACTCAATGTATACCCCCCTCATTTTGGGTGCATACGATATAGTAGAGAATGCAGCCCAAAGAGAGATGACTTTATGTTAATATGAAGTGGATAGTTGTAGGGGTAGGGGATGTACATGGTGGAAACCAAGGAACATGCAAACAAAGTGGGCTAGTAACAAGTGTTAGTAGTAAAAGTAGCTATCACGCAAAAGAAGACAATGTAACAATCAAGTGTGCAAATAAGATGGACCAAAAAGGTGGGTTTCAAACATGGGACATCACTCACAATTTCACAAGAAAATTAGGGCTGAAGTGGCCATAAGAAATCAAACATTGATCAAGCAAGACATAAGACATAGCCCAAAAACTATAGTATACAATAGTAAATAAGAGGAAATAAAAATGTAACAAATAATTTGTGGTTGTATAGATCCTACAAGAAAAATGCTACACATGAAGCACCCATTAGCATGTTAGAGAGATAAATCATATGTTGAGGCATGTATATATCAATGGAAAGTAAAATGTAATGGTAAGAAGAAATAATGAGTGATAAAAAAGTAGAACTTATAATGTGTGACAAGTATTAAAGGTAGCTTCTCCCAAGAGCCTTGGGTAGGCTTTGGAAAGGGATAAAATTTTGAGCATCATTCATCGTAGAAGGAGGTGTTAGAGATATATGCATTCACATCTAGAGACCAAGTGAACACGCATGTGTATATGATAAATACAATGACATACTAAGAATTTGTCTAGCATGGAAAATGAAGTGTAACATGTAAGTAATATAAGAATGAAAGAATAAATGCAACCAAGATATGAAAATGGTGTATGAGTGTTATGGTATGGTATGCAAGATGTGAATATGGTAGAAGAAATGTGCCTCCGGTGGATGTGCATGATATGAGGTTCATTTATAAATTCTCCCTCAATAGTCAAGAATGAGCCATAGAACAAGTGTCCATCGTCGAGAAATGAATGTGTTGTGCAAGAGTAGATGCTAGAAATATGTATCATGAAACATTGAGAATGTGGGTGATGTGAGGTTCATTTCAAAATTAGACCCTTAGTAGTCAATTATGAACTATGGAACTATAGTGCATCATCGAGTAATGATGGTACAAGGTGTGTATAAAAGGGTGTGGAAGTTCTTAGGAAGATTAGACGTAAAGCACGGGGCATGCAAGATAATGGTAGCACTAAAGATAATTAATAGGAATGAAAGGGGAAAGAAATTGTGATGCCCACCAAGTGTATGAATGGATAAGGATCAAGTAAACTCATATATAAGATTATTAGTGTCAAGATCGTGAATCGACTAGATTTAGATTGGAGACTTGGTAAGAAATGGTATAGGGACCGATCATATAAAGAACATGTGTAACTTAAATTCTACATGCGCATAACATATTCTTCATCGATAAAGGAGGTTGTGGAAAATATTGTGCATATTATAGCGAGTGAAATTTTGAGTATAGCCAAGGAATGGAAAATGTGATATCAGTATGATTGGGGGGTTGAGAATGCCACCAATTTATTCAAGCAATGATCATTCAAGTGTGAGTGGAGAGGAAGGGGTAGTATGTGCAAGGACGGCCAATAAATGGAAGACATGGAGGCCATAGGATGTAGTAACAAATGCACATCCATGAAAAATTTTAGGAGAGTGAGGTGGGGGAGGATATCGGTAAGTATGAATCCTAGGTGTGCTAAGCCATCATGCGTGAAAACAATGTTAGAGAAAGTTGGGTAGAATGGAATATGGGGCCAATACGAGTCATGTATGAGTAGAGTGCATGTGAAGGGATCAAGTTACAGTGTAGAGGAATTTAGGGAGATGCAAGTAGGTGGTAATATGTCCAATGTATGAATACTCCCCTGGAAGGGTATCATGAAATTAGTGAAAGGAGAAGGTTTTTTGAATTGATATTCACCTGGGCCAATAGCAAAAAAATTATCATGGAAGTAAGATTCATCTATTTCAATAGGAGTAAAGTTAAGATTTTGTAATGTGTCATTGTTAAGCTCTATGACATCAACCTCATCATAAAAATCATCAATGTTATCATTATCTTTTGGAAAAATTGTCAAAGATATTAGGAGTTATAATAGATGTAATGATATGAGGGGTAGTGATAGGTGGAGTAGTAGTGGTGGTAGAGTGAGATGAGTTAGGTGAAATAAGGTTGGTTGTATGCATAGGGATGGAAGGAAGGTTGGTGGAGGTGGTTGTAGTAGTGGGAGCACAAGATTTACCAACATCGTATGTGTTGAGGTTATGGTATGGAATAGGATGCAACAAAGAGATGGGCATCGCATGAATGAATGTATGTATATGATGAGATTTGAAGGGGTATTGGTTGGTAAAATGGTATGCTCATATCCATCATGTAAAAATTTAACGCATTGATGAACTGTAGAAGGAACAACATGCATGGCATGAATCCATGGTCTACCAAGTAAGCAATTAAACTGAAATGATGGGTCCATGACATGGAACATAGTAGGAAGGGTTTTAGGGCTATCTTGTAGAGGTAAGGTGATAGTGCCCGTGCATGTGTAAGTAGTGGAATCATAGTTGTGAATTAAATTAGAGGATTTATTGATTAAACCATCAAAAATTCACATTTTCCTAAGGAGAGATGGAGAACATAAATTTATAGCAGATCCATTGTCAATGAGTACATGCTTTGATACAAATGGAACCAATAGTAGTGGTAATAAGAAAAGGTGCATGAATATTGCTAGCGATTTAGAGGAAGGATATATGCATCTTTGAAGGATATAGCATGTGGAAGGTTTTTGAGAGACTAAATAAGATGCGTAAATGCGATAGGAAAATTATTGCTTTCAATATGTATGGAGCATAGGATAGCCTCTAAAGTATGAAAAAAATTGGGTGCACTTTGTAAAAGATCATAAAGAGAGATTTTGGTTGGTGTATTCTTAATTTTCTCAATGATGTCATAACCTTTAGAGGTGGTGGTAGGAACTATAGAAGTAATAGGTGGTGGGATAGAAATAGGTGGAGCTATAGGAGGACGAGTGCGATGAGTGGTGACTACATTGATGGTTGGATTAGGCATTGGAGTAATGAAGTGGGAGGATGTTGAGTACGGATCTACATAAAATAAGTAATAGATTCACCCATAGCCTATTCCATAAACCTTGGTTGGAGTATTATAGGGTTTGGGTGAGTGGGTTCACAAAATGATTTAATTTAATTTTTATTAAATAAAATTTCAGAGTAACTACTATAATAACATATATATATAAATGTTAAATATATAGTAAGACGTAAGTAATAAAGCATGTGCAATATGAAACCCTAAGTAAGAAGGAGAAATATGAGGACTTAGTTGATTTCTGAGTGAACAAGAAGTGATCTAGGCAGGTAAAAGTGTTGAAAAATTGTAGACAACATCATTTATGCTCATTGTAAATTATAGAACTCAAAAATGGCATAGGACAAAGGCGCCCACATGAGGGAAAAGGTACTAGACCTTGGCGATTGGATCTGGTAGCTATTTGCTATGAAAATACTTAGAAATTGATTTCTTCTATTTTGTAATGGTTTCACTATTGATTCATGTATGTTGCTTAATATTATCTCCTTGATATCTTAGGGTACTGTAATGTACAAAACATAATATCTACATACATATGTCCACAAACCACATCAAATCTAATAAAAATATGTAGAATGTGGAGTTGGACTGACCTGACAATTACCCAAAGAGTGAACTTACTACCAAGTGTTGTACTACATCTCATACCCCATGTAGTTCTTGTGTGTGTAGAAATGATGCCCTAGGATGCCCTTGTGCAAGTTGCACAAATGATAACAGGCTAGATCTAGAATGTAGAGAATGTATAGTATGTGTGGGATGAAATAGAATAAAATTCCCCTCCTATGTAGTATATGCACAAGTGAGGAAACCCTTGTCCCTTGTATGAGTGCTAGATGGATGCCTTTGAATGCTCTTATGCCTTTGGAATGCAAGATTAGGTGATAATATTAATGTTTAGTGTTTGGTCATTATTTTTGAGAAGTAATTGTGTGTGTGTGTGTGTGTGTGTGTGATTCCCTTGTTTTAATTTCATAATTGACAACTGGAAGGCTAACCCATAAGTGAAAAATATTCCCAAAAGATAAAAAAGACCTAAAAAGAGTGAGTATAGGTAAAAATAGGTTCAAAAGCACCCAATATGGATAAAAGCACTGGACGTTGGTTTCCTAACTAGGCTCTATTGTTTGAGGCCATAAAATATAAATCAGTCAAGTTTTGTTAGGGCTGTAGGGTGTGTAAGACCAAAGAGAAAGCAAGAGATAAAGAAAAGAGGCCAAATATATTTGTCAACCACTAGTTTTCTTGCTTAGGAATCATGTATACATTAGTATGTTTTAGGACCTAGAAATGTACCCAAGTGCTTGATTTTGTGTCTATGTTTCGATCCTCATGATATTTTAACCACATCTACTTCTCAAAAATGACTTTGAAATGATCCCAAAATTGCATACAATGGTGGTCTACATTATTTTTAATGGCTAAACAAAGTTTTGAAATAAAAACTCAATTTTTTAGATCTACAAATTTCTAACGATTCAAATCCTCCAAAAATTGAGGAAAACATCCTTGTGAAATAAAAAACTATTAAGACCACTCTCATTCCATTCTAACACCGAGAAGACCCACTTCTAAAAATTGTATCCCTCCTAAGTGTTATTTTCTATAAATAATAATTTGTAAATAGTTCATTCACGGAGTTGTCATTACCCCTTGCACATCAAAGAAACTCGAAAGTGCCAAATTAAGAAACTAGTAACTAAAATGGACTTCTCAAAATAAGGATTACTAAAAATAGTAAGTGTCAAGATATTGGTCAAGAAACAAGGATTTTGAGCCTCTCATGTCGAAATAATAACATCTAGATAAGTTTGAAACAATGCGAGAATATCTTAGTAACTTGACATATTCATGAATTTTAGATTATGTACTTTTAGTTGAATGAAGGAACAATTTTTTTTTTGGAGGAGAAGACTTTTCCAATGATTAATTGATGATAAAGAAGGTGTTTGATCATCCTAGGTTTATTCCATTTAAAAAGTAAACATATGTGTTGTTGAGGTGAATTTTGAAGCCAAGAAGAGCAAGGTGATGATCTCCATGTTATAACTCCAACATTATGTTAAAAAGGATCATCATATTTCCATATTTGTGAAATTTCTACATAAGTTTTCTAAACATTCATTCAATGCATTGGAGCATGTCTTCATCTCATAGGAAGAGGAATTTACAATCAAAGTGTTATAATTCAACATGAGGTCAAAGGAAGGAAACTTCATTCATCGATACTTCACTCAAGATCCATCAAGTAGGTTCTTCATCAATCGGGAGACTTCTTATCTCTAGATTTCACATCTCTCCTTTTCTCTCCCCTCCCTCTCTCTCTAACATTCTATTTCTTCATTAGGAATGTAATTTTTCACTCTTTCATCTTATTCACTTAAGTGACTTAAATTTTCATTGTAAAATTTCCTTTTCAAAAATAAATAAAGGACTTAGTTTCATTCCTATAGAATTTGAAAAGTGGCATAGTGGTGAGATGAAAAGTAACATGGGGGGAAAGGAAGATACATCTTGTAAGCTATAAATTGGGATGGATTCTCCATTCTAAAGGGTCGGTAATTATTGATTGTTATAAGTTGTTGGATTTCATTACTACTGCAAGAAATAAAATCTACACTTCTTCTATCTCCTTATCTATGTTATTCCATCCTCTATACTTTCCAATTTGCAAAGATTGTAATCTTATACAACTAAGAAGGAAATTTTTGTCCTTGTTTAATGGATCTAAAGGAATTTTTATCTCTTATTTATTATTCTTGATGTTTCTTATATTATTTTTTTCTTCTATTGAATGTAAATCTATCCTAATTATTAGTGGTGAGAATTTTCAGATCCTACTCTCGACATTAACCCTCTCTCTCTATTCCTCCTACTCCCCTTTACGTATTTCCCAATGAATTTCATCCATTATATATTGTACAAGTAGTTTTTCATGGGTTTAGTAGATTATTCCTATGTGATCCTGACCTAATGGCCACCCCATAGTTTTAGTTAGTTTACATTAAATAATGGGATCCTCCCCATAGCTAAGAAGGAGGGGCTTATACTCATGACCTTTGGTAAAGACCAATAATTTAACTACAAAAATTATTTCATCAACAATTTTGGTGACTCCACAAGGGAATATTTTTCCTTTGTGCACCCTTAAAATATCTCTCTATAATCTAGAAACATAAAAATACAATCTGATTATGTTAAAACCCTATTGAATCCCATTGAAAAATATGAATTTTTCTAGTTACATTCTTATCTTACACACTAATCTAGACTAACATAAATAAGATTTAGTAAATAAAATCAAGTAGGTGAAATTGCAATATTTCAAAATCTTATGTTTGAGCTATAAGAACAAGGATATTTCATACTTACTCCCATACAAATACCAAGACAAGTTCCTAAAAATCCACTTGAAGATCCCATTAGAGAATCAGTTGTAGGACCATTAGATATCATCTCACTAGAAGAAGAAGAAATGGATGAACTTGTTCCAAGGGGACAGAGCACCACTCCACTAGCATTGGCTCCTCCACTTCATGAATTACCAAAAGGATTAAGAAAGAACTTTCCCAACTTATATGGATATAGAAAGCAATGTTTATATGATCATATTGCATCTTTTATCACATCTTGTGGAATTATCAAAGTGGCACATGAATATGTTGTCATTCGATTATTTGTGGAGTCATTGCAAGATTCCATTATGAAATAATTGTAAAAATTTCCACCTCGCTCTATTAGTGTTTGGAATGACATGAAAAAAAGTTTGAATCAAGATTCAAGACTGTGAAAGATGTACATTGCCTCCTTTCTTAATTGGATCATATGAATAAATAACCACAAGATCCCATGAGAGAATTTGTAGAAAAATTTAATAAATGATCAAGAAAATTTAATTGGTGCTCATCCTACTAAAATAGGAAAAAAAGGTTCTTCATTATGCTTAGTTTCCTGAAGTTGGGTTTATATTATAGAGAACTCAACCTAATAATCTACGGGAAGCTCAATAGCTTTATATGAAAGTGGAATATGACCTTATCATGTCATGGAATGTTAAGAAATATTCAATGAATAATAAGTTCCATAGTTCTAGAGATGAAAATGTTGTTCTGTTTCTAAAAAATTCAATGATGACATGAATATGTTGAAAAGAAAATTTCTCAAAATGCCTCATATCAAAATAAAAATAGGAATCAAATTGTTGGAGCAGAAGGATTGCCTTGGAAGCTCCATCAGTTAATGTAATATGTGGAACCTGTGAAGATGAAGGAGAAGAAATTTTTGAATTAGAAATTGAAGAAGAAGAAGAAGAAGAAGATGGATATGAAAATATTGGGTATTTTGAATACTCACTGATGAAGATTTTTAAGAATCCATAGATAGTTACTATTTTGCAATGTTCACCTACTCATAAACAAAGAGAAGGCTCTTCTATTGTTGAGTTAAATAATCTGAATCCTAAAATGTTGACTTCTACAAAAATAATAACAAAAAGAGGATCATCGTTGTCCACTTCCATGGGGTTAGCCAAGAAGAGACCCGAGAATACCTTAGTTAAGACTCCATCTACCTCTTTGAGTAAGTATCTTTCATCTCCCCTTGTGAAATAAGTTTATGCTTATTTTGATCCTAAGAATGAAAATCCTAATCTTGTCAAGGTTGTTATAGTCCCTGATATGCCTACTAATTCTTTACCTTTTGACATCATTGACCATGTTAAGAAAGCCAAATTTAATATATATCGAATCGAGTACTTAAAAACTCACCCCAAAAAATTAAATAGACTTATCCTATTTGTCAAAAGAAGTAGTGATAATCTATTTTCCAAAAATTCCAACATCAAAGAACCACTTCCCCTTCCTTCTTAGAACCTTCTTTTTCCCCATCCTCTTCCCACTCCTTAGAACCTTCATTGGCATGAGTGAGTATATGTGTTTTCATTGATGTAAAATCTCATTAATGACAAATAGGATGATGGAGAAGTGTCATAGGATTCTAGGCATGATGTTGACATGGAGAATCAGGTGATGACATGATGGCATGAGTGGACAAGGTGAGAATGGCTTGGTCTAAGCAAGCCTAATAAGGTGACCTAACTAGCCTAGGTGATGGTGCATGATGGTTTGAGTTGTTTGGTGATTTTCAAAACATGGTAAAGGCATGGAAAGCATGTTAAGAGAGTGTGGAGAGACACACATGAGTTTTGGAGTGTAGGTAAAGGTGGAAAACTCAGTTATAAATTCTCATCTAGACCTAGTCTAGGTGCTTAGAGGCCAAATGAAGCATGAGTATGAGTTGTAGAGCCATGTGAGCTCATGAGATCATGTAGGTGTGTGAGACATGTTGTATCAAGTATGTTATGTTCTTTTGGAGTTCTTGGAAGAATAATTGGGAGTTTTCTTTCTTGGTCTAGGTCTAAACTATGCCTAATCCTAGTGTTTTGAGATGCAATAAGGTATGTTAGTCACTTAAAAGTGTTTATGAGATCTTGAGATCACTCATGGAGGTATGTTATGTTGTTTTAATCATGTAGATGAATTTTTAGAGGTTTCATGCTTGGTTATAGTGTTGGTTCAGTTTATTATGGCCTAGAACATGCAAAACCCTAAGGATTAGTCATGTAAATGAGATGGGACATGAAGTTGCAAAGATATTTATGACTTGGTGAGTATTGTATATTTTATTATGGTGTTTCATGAGGTTGTGGGAAAAAATTTAGGTTTCCATGAAGAATATTTTGCAAGTTATAGTGTTTTAGTGAAACATGGAACTTGAGAGAGCATTTTCCAACTCGAGTAACTTCTAATGCGCATTGTGAATTGTATGATTTGCATGGGACCAATATTTTTCAAGTATGTTTTTCCATTGAGATAAGAATATTTTACAAAAATAATGGAGTGGTTTCATTATCAAGTTTTTATGAACAAATGTTAAGAAGTTAAACTATTTTTATGGATTTAAAACCCTAGGTTGAGAGCGGTAGGAGAAATATTCCTAGTATGGACACAAAATTTATTTTTATTGCTAATACGATGATTGGAGGTTGTATATTATTCCTCCATATTTCCATAAAGGTATGATAGAGCACGTGAAAGTATGTGGACCCCACTCAAATAGGTAAGTTTATACAAATTTTCATTTTGTGGAAAAGTTGTTCAAAGAAGTTTATTGATTAAATCAAAATTGTTTGGAGCTTGGAAGTTGTACTAGATTTCCATGCTAGTTTTAGGTCATGTTTTAATTCCTATAGGGAAAAGTGTTCCGTATTTATGAGGGGACTATTTTTGGGCCTAAAAGGATAGTTTTGAGAAGTTACAAGGATTGACCTAGTTGAAGGCCTTCCACTTAGAGTTGGAAGAAATGTAAGATGTTTTGGAAATAATATTCAAACAAATTTCTAATGATGTATGTTTTGTCTCTTGATGAGGATTTTTAAATTAAGAAACTCAATTTGTGAAGAACAAGTTTGATTATTTCAAGATAGGATTTCCTTGACTGCGAAGATTTATGTAGAAGTCTCATATTTTGGATTAGCTGATGCTTGATATCTATTGGAGAGTGAAAAGGGATGAATTTTTTTCCTATTAAATGAATTTAGAATTATTAGAAGTGATATAAATGGTGCAAACCAATTGAGTTTCAAAAACTACTTTCTAGGAAGTTTAGTTTGGTGAAGAGGAAAAGAGGTGTGGTTTGCATTGATGGATGTTTCATGAGGTATAGAAAGCATGGATTTGTTCTAAATGTCATTCCAATTAGTGGTTACATTCCATATTTTAGGTGTTCTTGTGTGATATTGATATGTTTAGTGAAGACTAGTTCCTGGAAACAACTGTTTTGAGTAGGATATGGTCCTACTTGGTAGTGTTATGAAGAATTTGATTGGTGAAAGTTAATTTCAAGAATGTATGATGATTTTATGGTATTATTGAAATGTATAAGGCCTTAGAGGCTTGAATAATCATGGTGATGGTTTTGGAGGTCCTTTGGAGCTTAGTGATGTAGTTTTGAGCCATTTTTATCTTGTTGGGTTGTCTTAGTGCATGGTCGACCTACTATTTTATGAATTTTTATGGGTGTATTGTTATATTTTATGTGTATTGGTGATATCCTTGGTGGACTGACTTATGTTATGTTATTGAGATGAGAAGCATATAAAGTGAGTATTTTGGTTCAAATTTGAACTAGTGAATTAATAAGGAAAAGTGCAAGCTACTTGAGAGAGAGTGAAAGAGGTTCATAGGCATAAAATAAAAATTGATAATGTGTGTGAAATTATAAGGAAGTTTGAAGAGCATGTGTTTGATATTTTGAGACCAAACTAGCTAATGAAAGTCCAAGTTTGAGTGAGTTAGGAGAAAGAGAGTTTGAAGGTGTGAGCTGAAATTGTGATTTTATCACTTTTAACAAAAACAATTCATTGGATATCTTCATCTAAATGTGGTTGAGTTGGTGCGTGTTATCATATTGTGGGGTTGTAACCTTCTTTTAGAGTTGGTGCTTCACTAAACTAGGGGCTAGTAAGGTTGGTGCCCTAATAAACTAGGGGTTGGTGCTCTACTAAAATAGGGGTTGGTGCTCCTTGTGAAGTTAGTGCTTTCACTAAATGATTTTTATTTGAGTAATATAATCATAAGTTTCAGTTGGTTTTCTTCCCCTTGATGGTTTCCCACTTATATATTGTGTTATTATGTCTCTTTCATGGTTATGTTATTTTGAATGAATGTTAAGCACACATTAAGATATGGTTGAATGTTTTATGGTTTAAGCAAGTAAATTTGAATTGGTTAAAAAAATTAAAGCATTGATTCACCCCCTCTCAGTCCATTGTGATCCCAACAATTGGTATCAGATCAGGTCCTTTTGGAGAAGTCTAATCACTTGAAAGGAGATCCTTAAAGAAAAAAATGGTGAGTCAACAGAGTGGCTCTTCTTCCAACAAGTCACCATTGTTTGATGGAGTTAAATATTCTATATGGAGTCTAAGGATGATGACTCATATCATGTCATTAGGATTCAATATTTGGAAATCATTATAGATGGTCATACTTCTCCTGCTACGCCTCCAACAAGTGTTGTAGAAAAGAAGCTATGTACTAACAATTCAAGGGCTATGAATGTAATTATGTATGGACTAACTGAACATGAGCTTGTGAAGGTGGTGCATTGCAAATCAGAAAAATATATGTGGGAGAAAATTCATGTTCTATATGAGGGAGATTCCAAAGAAATAATAGATAAGATTCAAACCTTAAGAAATCAGTTTGAAGGGTTGAAAATGAGTGATGATGAGCCTATTGCTACATACTTTCTTAGAGTTGACAAAGTTTGTCAACACCATGAAAGGTTTAGGTGAAGAAGTAAAGGAAGAAGTTGTGGTACATAAGGTATTGAGGTATCTTACACCTAATTTTGATTCCAAAGTGTCTTCCATTGAAGAATCTAAGGATTTGACTCTCTTGACTATGGATGAATTGCATGGAACTTTTATTTTTTATGAAATGAGGGTTGTTAACTCTAAACCAGCTAAGAAAGAGATTTCTTTCAAATATGAAATGAAGACCAAGGGAAAGAAGGCTAAGGATGATGGTAATGCTCCTAAAATTGATGATGAAGAAATATTTGCAATGATTTCTAGAAGATTGAATGTTGGATCTAGTAAGTACAAAGGTAAACTTCCCTTTAAGTGTTTCAATTGTGGTAAAGTAGGTCACTTTTCTATTAAGTGTCCTCATAGGCATGAAAAAGAAGGTGATGAAGATCATGAGGATGATCATGAAAAGAATAATTACAAGTATAGTAAATGAAATAAAATTTTCAAAAATTTTAATTACAAAAAGAAGGGAAAGAAGAGTTTTTACACAAAGGAAGAGGCTCATTATTCTGAAGCAAGTAGTGAGAGTGATGTTTCATATTATGAATCTGAATATGAACATGAAGATGTTGAAGATGAGATATTTTTCATGAAAAATGAATCCATGAGGTCTACAAGTGAAGGATATACATTGTTAGGTGACTTCATATGAAATTATTTAAGGATATTTAAGAAGAAGAAGAGGAAGAAGGTGTCTATGAGACTGAATTGGTGTGTGTCCAATCATAATTGAAGCATGCCAAAAAAATAATAATAATAATATGAGATCTCAAGTCAAGAAATATGAAGAAAATATCCATTACCTAGAGGAGAAACATTGGGCTATGACAGAGAAGTTTGATGAGTAGTGAGAAGGCTAGAGATTCAGATGAGCTCCATGAATCTAAATTTGCAATCTAAGGAGAAGTGATTCTTCTTAAGAGATATTTATCTAATGTAGTTAGCAAGGAAAATCATTTCAAAATTTTGAGAAAATCTCCAAGACTCTTGATGACATCGTGAGAAATCAGAAATCTGCAAATGAAGAAGGTTGTTTTGGGGTTTAGTGGTGACCTCAAAGGAAAAGAGGCAATGATAGAAGACATTGCTACAAGTAAGCATGTTGAAGGAACAAGCAACAAGGAAGAATAAAAGGAAAAAAGTGCCAAAGACAAAGCTAATTAGGAGACCAAATGCTTCAAGGTATGAAATATCATTTAATGGTTATTGTTTCACTTGTAATGAGTTTGAACATAGGGAAAATGAGTGTAGGAGGTTTTTGAAGATGATCATCCTTGAAGGATAACAGAGATGAGAAAATAAAGAATATGGTGTGCTACAATTGTCATGAGAGAGGACATATTATTAGGTATTGTTTGTATGAACCTTTAAGTCAAAATTGGGGTAATAAAGGTTACAAAGGTAAGATTTCAATTGTGTGTTTCATTTGTAATGAAGTTGGTTATGTTGTTAGGGACTATTATGGTCCTATAATGCAGGAAAAGGAGTTTTCAAGGTCCTACAAGGCATGAAAAGAGACAAGGCAATATATGGGAACCAAGAAGGAATAATTTAGTCTCACCAAGAGTTTATATGAATGCAAGAAAAGGAGTTAATCAGGGTACACATCATAAGCAACAGGAAAATAGATTACTTTCAGGTGTCTAAGATGGCTTGGTACCTCTTTAATTCATTCTTTTAGGTGCATTATGAAATGATATGTCTCTACTAGGATTCATAGAGACATAATAATCCATATGAAGCATTGCAAGAAGGGAGAGCTGATTGGTTTGAAGTATGCTAATGTAGGAAGTGCCCTCGTGATGATAAGGTATGTTTCTCATGTTTTTAAGGATGTCGATGTGTTTTGAAGGCATTTATGATATTTTCATGATGGAAGGCTTCTAGATTCATGGAGTGCAAGTCAATCACTTGTATGATGACTTGATTAGACCATCAGAGACAAAGATATTTGGTGCTTGTAAGGTATGTTTAGAAGTTGATTGAGTTTGTAAGGTGTGTGTTTGTATCATGTTTCATGTTTTAAGATGTCATGCATGATCATATTCCATAAAGTGGTGTTTGAAGAATGTATAAGGCATGATATGGTATATGAAAGCCTAGATGATAATAATTTCATTAGAAATGCATGTCTACAATTATTTAGATGGTTATCTAGATCTGAAATGGTGTCTTGGACAAGAATATGGAAGGATATCTTGATTGCAAGGAAGTTTACCTCTTAACGTAAGTGCAAAGAAGTTAGATAATGACAGAGAGCATGTATGGTTGTTTCTTTCATCTTGACAAGGTAAAAGGATTAAAATGGGTTGCTACTGAGATATAAATGGTAGTTGAAATGAGCTATGTTAGGTTGATTTGGCCTTGAAACATGTTTAACATGTCCTAAGGAGATTTCATGCATCATGGAAGGTGTATGGAGATTGTTAGGTATTGATAGGCCTATAAAGGCCTAGTTAAAATGTTCATCATTGAAATTCATGGGTTTAGATTGGAAATGGAACTGAAGTAGTAAAGGAATGAATTCAAGTGATGTTCTTCATGTGTTTTAAGGTCTTAAACATGTTCTTGAAGATAGGTTAGGTTTTTACAATGTACAAGGGAATTTTTTAAAGATGAAGCAAGTCATTCACCATGTATGATGGCTTAATCAAACTGTTGGACATGTAAAGAAAGAGGATAGATTCAATGTTCACTAGGTATGTTCTTGTGACATCCATGCCTATAAGGTGATCCTTTGATTCTTGGTTCTATATTGAAATGATTTAAGAAGTGTACTTGCATAAAAAGATGTGATTTAGGTGTGATTTGTGAACAAGAAGGTCATAAATAAGTTAATTTAGTTGAAATTATTTTTGTTAAGATTGTGCATGATGATTAAGGTCTTTGAAGCATGAGTAAAAGTGTATCAAGAGGTTTTAGTAGGAATTTTATGGATAGAGTGAAAATTCAATGCATAACTAGATCTGTGAAGGAGAAAAAAACTATGTTCTTCATGATGATAGAGATTATTACAGGTTTAAGTGTGGTTATTGAGGACTATAATGGTGTTTCTCAATTGTTGAGTATTTATAGCATGGTCTCAAGATAGTGAGTAGGTGATCAAGATAGTTCAAATATCTGGAGTAGTGGTTGGAATGATCCAATTCAAGAGGATGTACATTGTTGATCCCATGCTTTATGAATGGATTAGTATATCATGGCAAGGTAATATAGATGGTCATTATGCACCAAAGTGTGGTGATACATGACTATGAAGGTTTTCAAGGTAGGGGAGTTATCCATGATCATTTAACATACTAAGAAGGTGTCAAGGATACTTTTTAGATAGAATGACATTGATAATATTTGTGTAAAAAACAAGGTATGGTTCTAAGTCTCAGTACTTGAAGAGACAACAAATTGTGAAGGTGAAATTGTCATGTCATTTACTGAGTACACAATGTCCATGAAGGTTTCTACGGTGATATGTGTTAAAAAGGCATTTGTGCAATCCTTACACTTGAAATATGAAAAGAGAGATATTGTAGAACTTGTTTGGATGATCTCATGTTTTGAGTGAATGTTTCACCTCATCAAGGTTACTATAAGAGGTTATTGTGCATCAAAATGATATGCTACATGTATATGAAAATTACTCATGTCTTAAAAAATTAAGGATGGTCATTTAGCAAGTTTTTTCAGGAGTAAAGAATTTCTACTGAGGATAATTTGATTGATTTATTGCACTATGCGTAACTGATGTACCTTATCAAGGTACTCTAGCAAGTTTTATCTCTATAATAATAATCTACGGGCTTGTGAAGAACCATTGAGGCAAGATGAGCTTGCATCAACCTTGAATCAAGTATAGAAGGTGTCTAGGAACATACATATAAAAATGAATGATGATTACATGATTTGTATGGATGTTTGCTTACATTATGAGTGAAGTTTGCATGATATCAAGATGTGAAATTGCATGTTATAGGTCATGTAGGAGGATCTTGAGGTAGTGGGAGCCTTTCGACCATGGATCAAAGGAACTAGATGCTCTAAGGTGTCTAAAAGTGCTAGAATAGTTGAATCAGTCATAATTTCAAGTATACTTCAAGGGGAAGCTTGGTACAAGATTATACATGTATGATGTGATGCGAAGAAGGAAGAAAACACTAAAAAAGTATCTCAGGAAGTGATGATGTGCTTGAATCGGCTTCATGGCTTGAGTGCAAGGTATGAGATCATTTTTTTGTGTTTTTAGTTAGATATGGATAGTAGTATTCAGGAAGATATAAGGAGTGAAATCATATTATGTATGGGATTTCATGTATAGTAAAAATTGGCCTAAATTTCACCTTTGAAGAAGTTGTTTAGGGACCTCAGTCCTAAATGTTGTGTGTAATCATTGTATGGAAGAAACAAGCTAGTTGGTGAGCATGATTAGTTGAGATGGATCAAGAAAGAGGTAAGCATGATGTTCTAATCTCAAATTCATGATTTTTGGCACGTATGAGTGCCTTTATAGCTTTTCAATGTATGCTACGGTGCTCCCATGATATAAAAGATGTCAAAATCAGAGTCTAAAGAAAGTAAGAAATATTTTCATGCCAGGATGATGGATTTCGTTGTTGTTTTCACTCAAGAAGGGATAAAATGATGTTAAAGAGGATGAAGAACATGACATTCAGGTATGTAATTTTTCATTAATGTAAAATGGGGAGAAGACAATGTGTGTTTCCATCAATGACAAATGGGGAGATTGTTGGAATGGGTGAGTGTAGGTTTTTTCATTTGATTTAAAATATTATTAATGACAAAAAGGGTGATGGATAAGTGTCATAGGATTTTAGAAATTATGTTGACATGGAGAATAGGTGATGACATGATGGCATGAGTGGATAAGGTGAGAATGGCTTGGTTTAACAAGCCTAATCAAGTGACCTAACTAGCCTAGGTGACGGTTCATGATGGTTTGAGTTGCTTTGTAATTTTAGAAGCATGGTAGAGTCATGGAGACGATTACATGAGTTTCATAGTGCAGGATAGGTGGAAGACTCGATTACAGGTGTTCATCTAGACTTAGTGTAGGTTCTTGAGGCTATATGAAGTATAATTATGAGATGTAGAATTATGTGAGCTCATGAGAGCATGTAGATGTGTGAGAAATGTTGTCTCAAGTATGTTAGGTCCTTTTGGATTTCTCGGAAGTAGAATCATGATATTTTTCTACTTGGTCTAGGTCTAAGTTATTTCCTTGATTTATGGCTTGATCGATCTTAGGCATTGGATAGTTCTTAGATGAAAAAACGTGATTGTTGGATTTCCTTAGCCACTTGGTGTGTATGAGGGCTTAGAAGCATGATTCCTACTGAGGTGCTTAACTTCAACTGAGACTGCAGTTTGTACCTATACGTGGATTACAAGAATGATATGTTTTCTCTAAAGTGTGTGGACTTTAAGAGGATAGGCCTAATCCCGGTGTTTTGAGACCTAATAAGGTATGTTAGTCACTTGAAAGTGTGTATAAGATCTTGAGATAACTCATGGAGGTATATCATGTTATTTCATCATGTATATGCATTTTTATACGTTACATTCTTAGTTATAGTGTTGGTTTAGTTTATTATGGCCTAGAACATCAAAACCCTAAGGCCTCTCTAAGTTGATAATGTTTTTGTAAATGAGATGGTAAATGAAGTTTCAGATATATTTATGAATTGGTGAGTATTTTATATGTTAGTAGGGTGTGTCATGATGCTATGGGAAAATTTTTAGGTTTCTATGAAGAATATTTTGCAAGTTATAATATTTTTGGTAAATCATGGTACTTGAGAGAGCATTTTCTAGCTCAAGTAGAAATTTCCGATGCTCTTTGTGCATGTTAGAGTAGGTATTTACCTTAGCTCATGTTCACCTAGGTACTTTATTTACCTTTATTGTATTTATCCTCACCCACTTATGTGTGTGGATATTTCTTGAGCAGGGTTTTCTCTGTATCTCTCTATCTTATTTAGATATTAGGAGATATTATATAGTTGTTAGGTATAGTTCTTTCCTTGATCTATGGTATTGACTAGATCCTTGATGTCTGGGAGTTCTCTCCTAAATATATGGTCTTGACTAGATCTTTGATGACTAGTTATTTCCTTGATTTATGGCTTGATCTACGACCTATGATCAAGCCATGGATTTTGAGTTTTGGTTCTTAGATTGTTATTCCTTTCCTATTTAAGCAAGGCCCATTCTCAATGTATTGCATTGAGTTCCATAATAATATATGATATTACTTCTCATTTGTTTGCTTATTTAGAAAGGTTTTATGTAAATTTATTCTAGTGAATTGCTTTCATCTTATAGATCGTGGTGTTTGGTTCTTTAGCATTCGTGTTCTTAGCTTGGGATGATCTGTAAAGTTATCATTCCTTTCAGTGCATTGTGTGATTTGCATGGGACCAAGATATTTTCAGAATATTTTTATAATGATATAATACTATTTTACCAAAATAATGGTGTAGTTTCATCGTCACCATGCGGTGTCCCTTTTTCCTAGTTATTGTACAGTTTTTATGAACGAATGTTAAGAAGTTAAACTACTTTTTATGCATTTAAAACCCTAGGTTGAGAGTGGTAGGAGAAATATTCTTGGTATGGACACATAATGTTTTTTTATTGCTAATGTGATGATTTTAGGTTGTAGAATATTCCTCCATATTTTTATAAAGGTGTGATAGAGCATGTGACAGTATGTGGACCCCACACAAACATGCAAGTTTATGAAGATTTTTAGTTTGTGAAATTTTTTTCTAAAGAAGGTATTGCTTAAATCAAAAAAATTGGATTTTGGTAGTTGTAATAGATTTTTATTATATTTTCAGGTCATGTTTGAATTCCCAAAGGGAAAAGTGTGCCCTATATATGAGGACTAGTTTTGGGCCTAAAACGACAATTTTGAGAAGTTGTAAAGATTGACTGGTTGTCAAGGCCTTCCACTTGGATTTGGGAGGAAATGTAAGATGATTTGGAAAGAATATTTAGATACCTTTAAAATTATGTATGGTTTGTCTCTTGATGAGGTGTTTTGAAAGGTGAACCGGCTCAATTTGTGAAGAAAATTTTTGATTGTTTCAGGATAGTATTGCCTTGGGTGAGAAGATTTATGTAGAAGTCTCATATTTTGGATTAGTTGATGTTTTCTATCTACCTGGTGATTGAAGAGGGGTGAATTTTTTTCCTATTTAATGCATTTATAAGTCTTTGTAGGGATAGAAAGGGTGAAAAACAGTTGAGTTTTCAAAACTAATTTCTAGGAAGTTTAGTTTGGTGAAGAGATAAAAGGTGTGGTTTACATTTATGGATATTTAATGAGGTCTATCAAGAATGAATTTTTTCTAGAGGTCATTTTATTTCCAATGATTGGTTACATTACATATTTGAGGTTTTCTTGTGTGATCTTGAGCATGTTTGGTGAAGACTAGTTCTGGAAGATCTTTTGAGTAGGATATGGTACTACTTGGTAGTGTTATGAATAATTTGATTGGTGTAAGTTAATGTGTGATAATGTATGATTTTATATGTTATGATTGACATGTGAAAGGCCTTTTGAGGATTGAATAATCATGGTGATGGTTTTGGAGGTCCTTGAGGAGCTTAGTGATGGGGTTTTGAGCCATTTTAGCTAGTTTGGTTGTCTTGGTGCATGGCCGACCTACATAGGTCCATTTTATGAATTTTATTAGTGTATTGTTATATTTTTATGTTATATTGGTCCATATCATTTATTAGGACCAAATTATGTTATGTTATTGAGATGATAAGCATATAAATTAAGTGCTTTGGTTCAAATTTGAACAAGTGAATTGAGATGGGAAAGTGCAAGTGTTTGAGAGAGTGAAAGAGCTTCAAAGGAATAAAATTAGATATGAGGGTGTGTGTGAGATCATGAGGAATTTTGAATAGCATTTTTGTAATATTTTGAGATCAAATCAGGTTATGAAAGTCCAAGTTTGAGAGATTTAGGAGAAAAGGGTTTAAAGAGGGTTTGAAGGTGTGTGAGCTGAAATTGTGATCTCCATCAGTTGTGGTAGAAAAAAATTCATTAGATATCTTCATGTAAAGGTGGTTGAGTTGGTGATTTATGATATTATGGGGTTTTATCCTTATTTTAGAGTTGGTACTTCACTAAACTAGTGGTTGGTGTTCCTTGAAAGGTTGGTGCCCTACTAAACTAGGGGTTGGTGCTCCTTGTGAAGTTGGTGTTTTACTAAATGCATTTTATTTGAGTAATATAATTAGAAGTTTCAATGGGTTTTCTTCCCCTTGAGGGTTTCCCACTTATATCTTGTGTTCTTTTGTTCTTGTGTCTCTTTCATGGTTATGTTCTTTTGAATGAATGTTAAGCACACATTAATGTATGGTTGAATGGTTTATGGTTTAAGAAAATAAATTTGAATTTGTTGCAATTTTTGAAGGAGTGATTCTCCCCCTCAATCCATTATGCTTCCAACACCTTATTTCTTCCACATCCTCCACTTTTTTTTAAGGTAGATCCTTTATGAATTGATTTGATATTTGTTGTCATTATAAATATCTAGCTGAAAAAAATAAAATTTTGGCCATGATAACCAAGCCCACATTTGAAAATCCCTCTCCTAGTTAATATAAACATGTCCTCCAACAAACTCAGTTATAGTGTTAGCATCATAATGGTTAGGAGGAATTTTATAATGTTATTTTCAAGTGTGTTTCATGTGCAAGGAGGTGATTCATGGATTCATTCAGAACCATTCAAAAGGAATTACTCTCGAGGCCCAAAAAGGTTCTATTTTCAGGATTTCTCGCATTCGTGGAGGACCCCTAAGGAAGTTTATTGTTGAGGGAAAACCCACCTAGGAATTATAGAGAGGATATAAAAAATGAAGTGAATTGATTTAGGAAAATTTAGGAAAGATTTGGAACCTTGGGAAAATCTTCTCCAAAACCGGGCTATTTTTAGTCGGTGATGGGGATTGTTTTTTCCTAAAAAGTAGCTTTCAAGTTACATATGGTTCAATAACCTTGAAAGGATTTGGAAAAAATCAAATACTCATTAGAAATATAATATTGTCTACTTCATTAAGAAAATGTTTTAAGGGATTTTCATGAGCACAATTAGAAATATTGGCCCGATAAAGTAGATGAAGACCTTTGATCTGGAGAATATTCAATTGAGGATTCTGGTAGTTCTAAGAATAGTTACAATCTGATTAAAAAAAAAAATAGGATCAATTGGGACTCTCTACATTCTCCATATTTTAGTTAGATAAAAATAATATTTTTCTTCGGTGGCAATTTGACCTTCTAGGAACCGCTCATGACCAAAATTGAAAAAGGGTTAAATTTCAAAGAGAAGGAAGAATAAAGTCCTTAAAAATGGTGGAATTAGATTCCTTGGGTGTTTTAAACTCAAAATTATATAATTTTTTCCTAGGAAACACCAAGGGAAGCTCTCTCGGGGAAAAAGACATTCCAACAAGTGATTTTTAGTAGTACAATGGTGACACCCAGCTTCAAAAAATGGAAAATGTGCACTGGAGACCCATGAAGTCCATTTTTCCCTTTGAAAAAATCCAAATGGGACATAGGGTATTCTAAAATGCTCCACCAAGTACGGAGGTGGATAATTATAAGTTACATCACTTAAGTTGCAACTTAAGGTGTTAAAAAAGGTTAACTACTCACTTTAAGTTTTGGCCCCTTCTTTATGATGATATGACCCTATGTGAAATTATGATGGGGTGATGTCCCTTTTATATTTTATAAAGGGACATGTTGAATAAAATAATGTGCCACAAAGGAGGAGGAAGAGTTGTGTCACTTAAAACTCATGACTTGTGCACTAGGAAGATGTTTTCAACCTCACAACTTAAATCATCATGCCCCCTTCTCATGATGAGGCTACTCATGCCACATTTTTAAAGATCATATGTCCCTTTGTCCCTTAATAAATGTGGTAATGGATATGATGGGTTATGATACCCATTTATACATTTTTAATCCCACCTATACCATGGTTAGTCAACTATGGTCAACATTCAAATTCAAAAACAAGAAAAATGGGGGAAAACATGTTTGAATAAAAAGGTGAGTATAAAACCAAAAATTATCCATTTTTCCATGTTTATCCATAATTTTCAACCATCATCCATTGATGTTATGACTATCAAGAAAAATAGACTTCCACCATGGTCAAAACACATTTTTTTCATTGCTTGTGAACCTCACCTCGATGGCCCTGAAACTTAGACTATGGATTCCCCATGAGAACACCTTTAGAATGAGTGTTTAAATGCCCTCATTAATTCTCTCATCAATTTTTATATCCTCCCAAAATTTTCAGCCATGGAAAATTTCTCCTCATATATATGTAGTTGTAGCAATTCAAATTCCTCAAAATTGGAGACAATGATCCAAAAAAATCAACTTTCTTTTGAGCATTTTCTTGTCCCACTAAATTGAGTGTGCTTGAAGATATGGATGAATGTTATTTTTCTACCTATTTGAATGTGAAATTACAGACCTTAAATTTTACTTTTCATTCTCACGAAAATCTGGATGAGAGAACCCTCTAAAAATTGGAACAAAGCATCTCGGTGTGAGATAGAATTTTTAGAAATAATTTTCACTCCAATGCGACACTTCATAGCCAATGTATATTTTTAGTAATTTCATATTCAATCCACTTACTAATAATAGTAATTTTGAAGAATTTATGGATTCCCTTCACTCATTTCATCCCCCAATAGGAAAGCACTCAAAAATGACAATTCAACAAAATTGCCAAAACTAGTAACCCAGGAAGAACTTACTAAAAATAGTAAGCATCCGAAAAATGCTCAAAATGGTCTTATTTTTAATAATATGCATGCCTAACTAATCCCAACCTCAAAAAGGAAAAATTTATTCTTGTAAAGGGGTGGACAATGGTATTGTATCTCAAGTAGAAGAGGAGCCCTCTCGGTTCCCAATTTTGGTCAAGATGGTGCATTTTTGTCTCAGTGTGCTTCTCAATTCATCAGATGGGTTGATCAAGGGTTGGAATAATATTCCATCAATCTACCACCTTTATTTAGCTTATGGTATGAATTTTCTTCCCCTCATCTCATTGGTTGCTCCATTTCCCAAGGGTCAAGATCATCATGTTGAATTGTGCGGGCAATGGTCTCAAGTTGCATCAAGAACTTGGTAGTGTGGAGGTATGTCATTGGTTCAAAGGTTAGAATGCTTTTTAAGGTGAGGGAAAAATCCTTCATTTTCTTCAAGGTCAAATTTTTATCACCTATATTTTCAATGAGTACAAACATGCTACAAAGGTACTCTATTCTAGGAAGGTCTCGAAGGGGAAAATATTCCAAAGCATCAATCTTCATCATTGGATCATCATAGTGGAGGGTCATCATAGATCAATATTTCATCTTCATCATCATCTGGAGATGATATCCATCAAGGGTTGAGGCACCTTCATCCATGCTTTTGAGAATCTTTTCTCCCCTCTCTTCATTCTTTCTCCTCTTCTCCCCCTTTCTAATCCTTCATATGTGCATGATCATGGTATTTTTTATTATTCATTTAAGTGACTCTCTAATGTTGCATTGTAAAAGTTCCTTTTGATTTATAAAAAGGGTACTTATTTCCTCACTTCTAATGAATATTAAATTTCGCAAGTGGAATAAGAACTTGAAATTTTATGTGGGGAGGGAGGTGGGGGTAGATGAGAAGACAATTTACAATGTTATAAATTAGAATGGCTTCTCCATTCCAAGGGAGTTTTCAAAGTTTTAGTTTTTGGATAGTAATTTTGGATTGTTTCATGTTTTGATATTTGTATCACCACTACACAATAAATAAGATCCAATTTTCTTCCATTTCTTTGTTTATGCTTTCCTCTATTCTCTCTCTATTTCCTAGCTTTGCAAGCATAGTGATCTTGAACAACCAAGAAAAGGCTTTGTACTTTTGAGGAATATATTAATGGAACTTTGTGTCTTTAGTTTTTTGATCTCATTGTTGTTTGCATAATTTAGATTCTTCTAATTGAATGTGGACCTACTTTGGTTATTGTATGTGAACTCTACTAGTGCCTACTCACAACATTAACCCCCTCTCCTTATTTCTCCTATCTCCCTTCACTGCAATTTCCTCCCTTGTACTTCATACAAGAACTTTTCCACAAGTTCAATGGAGTGTTCCTGTGTGATCCCGACCTATTGGCCACCCAAAAATTTAGATAATTTACATTCAATAATGGGAGCCTCCCATACCCAAGAAGGAGGGGCTTAGCCCCATGACCATTAGTGGAAACACCTAATTTGCAACACGACAAATTATTTCACCAATAGTTTTTGGTGACTTTTCTAGGAGAGATCTTCCCTCATGCACCCATAAAGATATCTGAAAATACAAAAAAATCAATCAGATTTTCAAAAATCCATAAAATTGAAAAATGAGAAATACCAAAAACACTATTTGAATTATCAAAGGCATTATTGCAATCCTATTGAAAAATATGCACTTTTCCAATTTCTTTCCTTTCTAAGTACTTGAGAAAATATGGTAGAAATAAGTTACACCCGAGATGATCATGCAAGTGGCATTATTGATCCAACATTTGAAGAACAATTACAAGTTGATTTCAGACTTCCTATTGTACATGTAAGAAGACAAGTTCCTGAAAATCCTCTTGAAGGTCATATTGAAGAACTAATTATAGAACCACTAGTCCTCATTCCTTCAAAAGAATAAAGAGAGGAAGAACCAAAAGAAGAAAGATAAGAGGAATAAATGGTAGCACAAGCACCTGTTCCATGGGGATAGAACACTGGTCCATTAGCTTTGACTCCTCCACTTCATGAACTTCCAAAAGGGTCAAGAAAGAACTTTCCAAAATTCTATGGAGATGGAAAGCAATGACCAAATGATCATATCATAGCTTTCATCATATCCTATGGAATTATTTGGGTACAACATGAATATTTCAGTATGGATATTCGTGGAAACATTACAAGATGTCGATGTGGACTGGTTTTACTATTTTCCATCACGCTCAATTGCTAATTGGGGTAATATGAAAAGTAATTTTGAATCAATATTTAAGATTGCAGAATATGCTCATGCCCTCCTTTCTCAATTAACTCAAATGAAGAAATAACTACAAGATTCCATGAGAGACTTTGTGGAAAAATTTAATAAGTTGATCAACAAGATTCCCACCATTTCCCATCCTACTACATATAATCTAAAAAGGTTCTTTATGAATTCTTGATTACCTAAAGTTAGTGTCTTTCTACGGATAATTAAACTAAGAGATTTCTACAACACTCAAGAAATTTATATTAAAGTGGAAGATGACCTTGTCTTGTCAGGAAAGATCAAGAATCATTCAATGAAGGATAAGGCCCAAAATTCCAAAGATGAGAGAGTTGATCCATTATTGCAAAAGTTGGCTAATGACTTGAAAATGTTGAAGAAGGAAGTTTCTCAATAAGTATCCCACCCAAACCAGAATAGGAATCAGATTATAGGAGCACCCCAAAGGATTTCCTTGGAATCTCCACTAGTTAATGCAATATGTGGAACTAGTGAAGATGAAGGAGAAGAAAATTTTGAATTAGAAAATGAAGAAGAAGAATAATGTACAAGGATTAGATATTTCAAATTCACACTAGATGAATAGTTTGAGGAACTTATAGATAGCTACTCTTATGCAATGTTCACTTGATCACAAAAGGATAAAGAAGGATATTCCTCTCTGTTACCCAAGCTAAGCACTTAAATCCTCAAATGGTGACTCTATGAAAAACAACAACAAAAATAGGATCATCAATGTCTTCTTCCATAAGGTTGAGAAGAAGCATGAGACTAATTCAACTAATAATACTTATACCTCTTTAGATAAGTATCATTCATCTTATCTTAATAATTCAATTTCAACTTCCATTGATTCTAAGAATACAAATCTTTTTCATACCAATGGTGTCATTGTTCCCAATGTGATTACCACTTCTCCACCTTTTGACATCATTTATTCATGGAATTTGACAAGCTTGTTTAGTTTATCAAAGGAAGTAGTTCAAGTTCATGTTCCAAAAATTCCACCACCAAAGAACTACCTTATGTCTCTCATTCCACTCCTCTCCGAATTGTCTCACTTCCACACCCTCCATGGGAAGGTAGAACCTTTCTATATAGCCTTGTTGTTAAATGGGTATAAACTAAATAATTGCATCATTGATTGGCACCTCCAACAACATCATGCCTACGAAAGTTGTAAAATCTATCGATTCTCTCTCTCTCTCTCTCTCTCACTCCCTCTCTCTCTCTCTCTGGTCATCTTTTATTCCATGGAAATGAAAGAAGTTCCTCTTGTTGGATAGGTTAAGGATGTTCATGTAGCACTTGCATATTTTCTTGAAAATAATATAATGATGAGAATACTTGTAGTAAACATGTAAGTCTCTTATGGTATTTTGTTGAGCCAAAGTTTCTATCAAGATGTGGGTGGAGATATACATTGGATTGGATGCATGTCATCATTCCATTTAACCGTAAAATAAAGAAAGTTTTTCCCATCGGGAAAATGAAGTACACCATTCAATGGCCAAAGTGAACCAAGGGTAGATGTCTTGTGTAGAGATTAAAAGCCTTGTAATTTTTTTATGAATTTAGAGGAAGATATTGGGATTCCCATGTTTTTGGAAGAGTATCTAAGTGTCATGGAACCCGTTAGAGAGAATCATGGTGACTTGATGACATTATAATTTGATATCATGCCCTTCCCTCAAGATGTGAGCATGAATAAATTTTCTCTACTAGATGTTGATGATGGTCATGAGAGTCTTGACTTACAACAAAGAAATATTGAAGTGATGAGGAACATAGATCAAGAAGAAGGGATGATACCTTGAAACTTCTTGTCAGGTGAGTTCAATGTTTCAAACCATGTTCTCAACGTTTGGCACGAGGTTACATTCAATAAACATGTTTGTGAATATGAATATTTATCTTTCTCATTAGGAGAGGATGACAAGTAATGAAATAATGACAAGATGTTTCAGCCTCTTGAATATGAACCTACCCAAGAAGAGGATGAATTCATCATGGAAATGGACTCCTTAGTTCTTGGTGGTCAAGATTGCGAAGATAACAATGTAAATATTTCAGCTCCAATTTTTCTCTCATTCCTCTTTCATGAAGAGGGAGACATTCTCAACAAAAATGGAGAGATGGAATGGTGCATGATCCTAAGGCTGATTTTTTTCAAAACGAAATCTTCTCAAGGGGATAGAATATTTAATGTTCACTCTTTGTTATCACGAAATCACAACACCCCCTAGATGGTTAGCTTGTGAAATTGGGGCATTCGGTGTAATTGTGTAACATGGAGCTATCCTAAAGTGTGGGACTTTGTAAATGGGATAACACTTTGGAGAAGGCCGGATTCCTTTCCAAAACTAGTGTTAAACTAATCCAAAGTGCATAAAACCACTAATCTAACCCTACTCTAATGCTTTCCAAGGGGACAAGGATAGAAGTATTGCATGAAAAATAAATCTACTCTAAGGGAAGGTGATGCACCAAGAAGGAATGTTGAAAAATCTACACTACATGAGAATGAAAACAAGAAAATTGGAGAGGGTAATTGTACGCCGAAAAGTGACAAGCGAGCGTGGGAATCTACAGTAACTCTTCCGCGCACTCCAACCTCCGAGGTCGTCTTTGAGACACCGGTGGGGATGGAATATGCGTGGGATGTAGACAAACTAGTTAGGCAATCTAATGTCTTCAATACGCACTAGTGGAATTTGTGAATCTAAGGCAAAGAAGGCCCTTCTAACCTGAACTAGTGTGATAGATCGATCGGCAAGGATGATTGCTCGAAGGCTCCAATCAATATCAAGCTCTGGCGTGATTCGATTTATGGGTTGTGGAATACGTGGAAAATGACCTGGGATAGTTTCGTGTATGTCTCCAGATAAGGTCATATGGTGGGTAATGAATACAATCGACTCTACGGACGATTCTCTGGCCTAGTCCAGAATTCTCTAGCTTTGTTAGCTCTATATCTAGTAAGGACAATTGTTCGATGATGATGGGTGGAAGTGGAGTGGATTGGAATACTAGTGTGCGTAGGCCAGTGTTTATATTTGATTGACTTGTGGATTCGTTAGGCTGTGGGATCTGTGGATCACAACCGTAGACTCTTGGTTGTTGCGGTCCTGCTATGGTCATGTACGAAATCAAGTCCTAATCCCTAGTATCCAGTAATCGTATGCTTTCTCAGCTTCTATGTTTAAACTCAATAACTGTGTGATTTTCTCGGAATACCTCACAGGTGTTCGTGCAACTTGGATTCTTAAACTAGTATCTATGTCTGTGAGAGTGTCTCCTGCATCTGGCTGTGGGACCAAAGGATCACAACCAAAGGTTTGTTCTCTTTCGAACCCTTCTACAGTCATGTGAATGTTTGCCTAGGGTAATCTGTAGTTCGGTTGATTTGACCAAAACGTGTGTGCTTGGTCGTCTTCTATATTTAATCCTCTCAACTGAGAGCTGATCAGTTGAATCTGTTGTTGTTTGGAAGACTTGTATTCTAAGGTTTTGGTCTATGTCAACTATTGCGTTGTGACGAGGTTGGGTTGAGGCACGATTGGCTCAAATACGTATTCTCTGGGCTCCCGGGGTCCCGTGATTGTCATACAAAACAAAATGTAAATCTAACTGTAACAAAGCAAATTCTAACTATGTAAAACATATATATCTTCTATTTTTGTATTTGACTTTCTAAGAATTTAAGAAAAGCTATTTATTTAAATTCTAATAAAATTTAAAACAAAGAAAATAACCGAGTGTAGTTATTTATGCGTGCAATTTGTAGATTTATTCTAAACAATAAAATAGCTTGCTTAATCTATTTGTAAGATTCTTGATCCTACCTCGAAGTGAGGAGTGAATCATAGTTTCTCGAAACTATCGATCCCCTGACTTCCTGTGCAATATCGAGAATAGAATTTACTGAAATGAAGCAATTAACTACTTTATTTGATATGATTCTAACTAGAACTTTGAAAGTTAAAACCTGGATTCCGCAGAACAGTGGCGAATCCGATGGTGTGTGTGATCTTGTCCCCTCAGTGTGATCTCCTCGTTCTTTCATGTTCACGTGGATCCAGAAAAGCGTGTAATGCTAACATCAACAGAAGTAGATTTTGGGACAAAGGCAGCTCAGAATGCAGACCGAATATAATGCGAGTAGGAGAGGGATAGCGCAAGAGTACAGAGCTTGGCTTATGCAATTCCTAGCGGGATTTATTGCGAGTCATGCAACATAAAATGTCCGAACACAGAAACTATCCTTCTTGAGGAGAAAACCTCAGAATCGTAATGGCTTCCTAAGCTATTCTACTCCAATGGATTGGATAAAACAACAACACTGCTTGCACAAGCTGGATATGTGGCTTACCAACAGCTGAATAATGTTAACCAAGCATGCAAAGAATTAAAACTATGGCTTCTAAACAGAATAAAAGACTGAACTATGAAAATGAAAGCATGAAAGTGAATGAGGGGCAGACCATTTGTTTGAGCACAAGCCATTTATTTATAGCTTTTCATTCACCCAAAGATCAAAACCAAACTGAACTCTAAAACTATAAACAATGGCCAAACACTATTCCAGGGGACCAAAAACATAAATGCAAGCCCAAGTCGGCAAGGAAAGCTGGTGAAACGTTGATCTTTACGTGAGTCACGTCAAAACGCTTTCTGAAAAATGCGTAAAGGACCACCGCTCTGAGCAGGGCGGTGGTTACAGGACCGCCGCCCTGATCAGGGCGGCGGTCACGAGACCGCCGCCATGCAGGCGGCGATTTATCAGAATCGAAGGGCAAAAGGTCAGAAAGAGGAAAAGAGATAAAACAAAGGACTTGGGGGCTAAAGCGGGGCATGCGGGATGTTAACGCACACACTGGAGATCTTTTCCGGATTCGAACACCTTGCGAGGAGACTGTATCATCATTGGGGCACTTGTTACATTGTTCCGAGTATACAGTACCTTACAATTTTGGGTACGTACATATTGCCCCCTCGGAGAAGCGTTTTAGCCATGAAGAGGCGTAAAATGGTGGGTCCGAGTATGGCAGTCCCGAAATGGGAAGTTAGAAGTTATACCTGACACGTCCATGTGTTGAAATGACGCCATCCAATATTCCCGCTACCTACAAAATGAAAAGAGAACTCAAGTGCAGATAGATACAATAGTTCGAAAAATAAACGCTAAGAATAACAGGGAATGAGAATGTACCATTTGTGCGGGGATAGGAACTTACCTCCATCAGCGCTCCAAACCTGTGAAAAAGTCATTTTAAAACGAAACAGTGCTCTATATATATGAAAGTGGGCCCATTTTCCTATTCATTTGCGCGAGTCGATTTGATTGATTTTGAGCTCTGGGACCCACGGTGACGGTTTCTTGCGTGAGTAGAGTTGAAACGTCTGCCATGAAGATCGTGATCATGCCTCCATGTGCGGAACACCGCCTCGGCGATCATGAGTTAGTTTTCTTTAGTTTATTATTTTTCCCCCTTAATTTTGAAATGCTAAATACTACTGTAATGGGGGTCATTTTGAAAATGCTAGTGTTAAAAGGTCCACCTAGGGGGCACCCTCTATGGTAGGCTCTTTTTAAGTAAAATGGCCGTTTCGGCACTTTTTAGGCCTTTTTAGTTTAAAATCCCGCGTGGGTTTTCGGACCATGACCGCCTCCTGTTTAGGTGGTGGTTACACCACGGCCTGTTTACAGCGACCGCCGCCTTTAAGGTGGCGGTTCTAAAACCGCCTCCTGCTCGGGCGGCGGTTTTTACTGAGTAATGCAAAAAGGAACTTATATTTGAGATTGCATTTGTATTTTAGCATTTCTACGTGCTTTTATGACTTTCTCGGCATTGCACGGATGTTAACTTACTTTGTTTTGTGTGTTTTTGGGTGTATGCGCAAAGAGAGAGGAGTACATCGATGGAGCAAAGAGAGAGAGTGTGATTAGCTCTCAGGGGTACTAGATGCCCTCTCACAGGATGAGGAGGACATACTTCAGAGGGCTGGTATACTGCGCATATCACGTGTGCCCCATGTTGCACCATCTAGTCACATCCTTTGTGACTTATTTCTAATCTTGGGATGCATATCGGAACACCTTCCGGTGCTGTGGGTCCGTGGCGAGTGGACCATTACATTGGAGGACGTCTACCGCATTCTGGGGGTCCCGATCATCGGGAGGCGACTCACTTTGGAGACAGCGGGCTCACGGGCACAGATTGCACAGTGGGCGACTTATATGGGAGATGCAGCCATCTCCACGGGGTCGAAGAAGGGGGTGAGAGTTTGATCCATTCCTTCTTTGCCTATCCCCGTATTTCGACAGGCCATCATGGGGATCCTTGCCTCGAGATTGATCGGGGACAAGGGAGGGGACACATTGTTATACTGTTGGGCCCCTATTATTGCACAGATAGAGGGGCATGGCTGGATATACGCTTGGGGTACAGATATTCTTGGGACCACCTACCACGATCTATATAGGGTGGTCCGTTTACAGGGGCAGTCACTGAGCCACCCGACTCTAGTCATGAGTTGGGTTTATGAGCACTTCATCCCTTATGGCAGGGGTGTGGAGGTGGCAGATCCTGGAGCTGTTAGGGTAGCCAGATGGACAGACATGTCGGTGCTTAGAGCACCTCATCAGCCAGTTGCCTCCCTGACTACTGCCGATATGGAGGCGACACCATACCAGCTCATGGCCGGCATATGGGGTGAGGAGACCCTTACCTTGATCTCCTGCTCCACCACAGGGCAGCTTATCGATCGAGTGGGACGAGTGGAGGTGCACCCCTTTGGCCGAGTTCCTCAGCAGTTTGGCCTACCATACACGGGTATGCTTCCCCCAGTGGCACCAGTTTACAGATCAGTTCGCGAGGCCAGAGGGGGGCCTAGAGGCCGAGGTTGGACAGTGATTACTCCTGGCATTCCCATTGCAGCCAGGAGGATAGTTCGTGCTAGAGGGAGAGCCGGTGCGCCTCGGGCACCTTTGCTTCAGATTGCTGTGGGTCCTGCTCATAGCAGCGATGACCCTATTGATATTGACTCCGAGTCCGAGGAGTTCACAGAGGGAGGGTCAGAGGGGGAGACCGACGACAGCGACCCTGAGTGGCATGACACTCAGGATATTATGCAGGCAGAGAGGGCCGAGCAGAGCGCAGAGAGGGTGACTCTAGTTTCAGAGGAGCCACTCTCCCGAGCCATGGTGGAGAGGATGAGTCCGTTGCGGGGTGACACGTTGCTCCTACCACAGGAGCAGCCCCTCAGTCAGCAGCGGCATCCGCGGCAGGTGCCGGTCCCAGCGACCCATCTTGGAGGCCTGGTGATCCGAGTAAGTTACCCTTTCTCCCTTTTAATGTTTATTTGTAGGCTCTCCTTAGTTGCTATTTTATATCTTTTAGCCTCTTGCTTAGTTTCTAATTCATTTCTCTCCTTTGTTTTGTAGAGACTGTTGATGAGTGGCGGGATTTGATCCACAGGGTATGTACCGATTCCTTGATGATCCCCATGGATAGAACCCGCACAGAGCTGTCCGTGGACGTTGGGAGCCTTCAGCATCCGGTAGGCATACCGACGTTTTGCTCCTGTCTGGCACGTGGCCAGGATGGTGTCGACCCTCCGCACTGAGTTAGCGGGCTATAGGACGGCTGAGCGCCTTATGAGGAGCCATTCTCATGGTGAGACCGCATGCTCCTCAAGACCCCAAGCCCTCTATACATTCGTGAGCGCCGGCATAGCCGGAGTCCTAGCGTGGGCGTGCACCTTCGAGAGGGGTCGCGTAGGGATTGAGAGGCCACTTGGCTCTCGTGTATTTTGCATTATATATTCTTTGTATATCACGGGCTCTTTGAGCGTTTTGACCATGCTTAGAGCATGATGGCATTGTACATAAACATTGATTATTTATATATATGCATTTGTTTTGGATCAAAATCTTGGCACTCATGGTTTCCTTTCTATTTCCAGCTTTTCTATGTATACTACGATGTATGTTTATATGCTTTTAGAATGTATGCAATGGAGAACAGATGATGCAAATGTTTGTTTCTTTTTGTGTATTTCATGATGCTGATATATGTAGATATAATGTGATTTTGAACCTTAGCTTCTGTAAGCAATTTTGGATACCTCATGTTTGTTTTGCAGAGTGATGAATATAACCAGTATGATGAACAGATTAACTTGCCCCACTCCTAACTCCACGCAACTAGTAAGATGCGAGGGCTCATCACCGAGAGCTAGAAAGGGCACAAGTTATGAGGTGTAGCTGAAATGATAGTGATGAAAGATAGACAAAGCTTTGGTGGAACCAAATTGGAAGCTACAAGCTTACTCTACCCGAGTGACTTCATAGTTTAGAATGTAACTTACTTTGCGGTTTATCTAGACTTAGATCCGTAGATGGCCACATAGTAGACAAAATCTGGGTTTTTAGGATTTTAACTTTCTTTGAATTTTGAACATCTGATCCATTCATTTTTTACTCAAAGTTTCAAAGTTTGAATTGTTTGTATATGACCTTTTACATTTATTTGTCAAGAGGACCCCCTACACTTTGCCCCATGCTACTAGTAAGAAGCGTGGGTTTATCACCATGGGCAAGGCATAGGCGAGTAAGGGCATTTCCATCCTTTCCCAACCCTACGTCACTAGTAAGAGACGCAAGCTCATCACCAAAGGTTGGTGGGGCAAGGAAATGTGTAAAATTAAAATTTTCTGTTTTGATCAACGTTTGACTTGCTTATTTGAGTAAAATGTCAGTATGTGCTTATTTCCAAAGAGATATACATATGGGATAGATGTGACACCATGAAGCTTCTAGAACAGACCATAGGTAAGACACCTATCCTAAGAAGAAATCAAAGTGAGAATAAACTTGCAGATCTTGGTATGGTTACCGTTAAGACTTTGTCATATCTAGCTTTATTTGATAAAAGATTCCGAGATGATTTGATGATATCATGAAAATGGAGAGGTATGATTAGAAAGTTTATGCCAACAACACATGAGTTTGTAATGAATTTCTTTGAGAATAGATTCCTTGATCACAATTTATGTAAGAAACAAGTGGACAAAATGATCTTAATCTATATGAAGATGCAATGTAGATAATTATATAAGTAGTGCTAGCTGCTTATGCGTAGAACCGCTTGAGGTGCAGGGAATTGACTGTTTCACCAAATTCCTCACCTTCTAGCGTACATAAGAGGTATGCACCGTTTCCATAGTCCTTCATGACTCAGTATGGGCCCAACCATTTGGGCCGGAATTTCCTTCCTTCGCTGGTCTTCTTGTCGATACGGCTGTCTAGTCTTAGAACTAGATCACCTTCGTATATGTCGCATTCATAGACCTTCTTGTTATATTGCCGGCACATCCGGTCAGCATAAACTCTATGCCGTTGTTCAGCATCTAACCTAGTTTCATCTAGGCTTTCTAGTTGGGAAAGACGTGCTTCTCTATAAGCGTCTTCATCCAGAATCCCTTGTAGTGAAATGCGGAGACTGGGTATTTCGACCTCAAGTGGGAGAACTGCTTCTGCCCCAAATACTAGCGAGAAAGGAGTTGCTCCCGTTGGTGTTCTTATTGAGGTTTGGTGGGCCCACAAGGCCGGATATAACTTCAAATGCCAATCTCGTTTGTTTTCTTTTACCGTTTTAAGGAGAATGGCTTTCAGTGTCTTGTTTGTCGCTTCAGCCTATCCGTTGGCTTGAGGGTAATACAAGGAAGCCGTATGATGGCTTATCTTAAATTTATTGCATAGTTCGCGAACCTCTTCATTCTTAAAAGAAGTTCCATTATCAAAGATAATGATTTGTGGGATACCGTACTGCGCAAATGATTTGGTTCAAAATGAACTTGGCAATTACTGAGAACTGTGCAGTAGTAAGAGGCATAGCCTCTACCCATTTGGTAAAATATTCAGTGGCTGTGATTATAAAATTATGGCCATCTGTGGATGAGGGAGAGAATTTCCCTATTAAGTCTAGACCCCATGTAGAAAAGGGCCATGGAGTAGCGATTGGTTGCAGAGCTTGTGCCGGCATGTGGATCTCATGGGAGAATTCTTGGCACTTATGACACCTGCGTACAAACTCTATTGCGTCATGTTCTAGAGTGGGCCAGAAATAGCCCATTCGATGTATTTTTCGAGTGGTGGCATGGCCACTGAAGTGGCCTCCACATATTCCACTATGAGATTCATGGAGAATTTTCTTGGATTCTTCCGTGTCGACACATCTTAGGAGCATTCCATCGAATGCTTTTTTGGTAGAGCACTTGCTCTATAATAACATATTTAGCTACGATAATACGCAACCGTCTTCTTTGTTGCGGTGTAACTCCTTCTGGGTACGTATGGTCCATGATATAATTAATGATATCAGCGTACCAGGGACACTCAGAGATAGAGGGTGGGTTTCGATGTAGTATACACACTCATCTGGAAAATCTAAATCTACTAGATCACCTCCATCTAATGGGTTATCAGCTAACCAATCTGCGATGATTTTTCCTTAACTGACTTCTAATTTACAAACGTTAATTCGAATTCTCCCATTATGGTTATAAAACGTCCAGCTTTCTAAGACAAGGACCCTTGTGTGAGGAAAGTTCGTAAATGGTCCGTTTTTACCATAACCCTTGTTTCTTGATTCAAAGCATATAATGTCTCGGGAATTTGGGTTGCAAAGACTATGGCGAGACATTCTCATTCTCGCTTGTGTATAGTGTGTTTCATAGTCGAGCAATGTTCGGTGATGAAATAAATTGTGCGTTCTCTCTTGTCATCGTCTTCTCTTGGGCCAACATACAACTAGTGAGACATTGGTAGCTCGTGAATATAAAATTAGCAGGCGATCTAGCTTAGGTGGCATTAGCATAGGTGGTGATAATAGGAAACGCTTAACTGCATCAAAGGCTTCATTGCAGTCTTCGGTCCAATCAATGCTATAGTCTTTCTTGAGTAAATTGTTGATTGGATGGATGGCGAAGCTTAAGTCCAGGATAAATCTCTAGATTGCACCCGACTTTTCCGAGAAATAACTCGATTCGATTTATTGAAGGTGGGACCATTTCGAGGACGGCCTAAATTTTGGTTGGATCAACATCTATCCCTCATGATGATATGATGTAACCTAGGAGCTTTCCTCTGTTACGCCAAAGACGCATTTTTCCAGATTTAGCGTGACTCCGTATTCTATCAGACATGAGAGAATGATACGGAGTACTTCTGGATGGTCACAATGCTTCTTGGCCTTAGCCAACAAGTCATCTACGTAGGATTCCATGATTTTATGGATTAGATCATGAAATATATATGTCATAGCCCGCTGGTATGTAGCACCAGCGTTTTTGAGACCGAATGGCATAACAACGTAGCAATAGGTTCCCCAAGGAGTTATAAACGTGGTTTTAGCTTGATCTTGCTCAGATATTTTAATTTGATTATATCCCGAGAATCCATCCATGAGAGACAAAAGTTCAAATCTAGTTGTTGCATCAACAATGACATCAATAGATGGCAACGAGAAGTCGTCCTTAGGACATGCTTTGTTGATGTCTCAGAAATCTATGCAGATGCGTATCTTTCCATTCTTCTTGAGAACGGGAACGATGTTAGATACCCATTGGGAGTAGTCGACTGGTTTGATGAATCCCACCTGGAGGAGTTTTATTACCTCCTCCTTTACCATGAGAGCTACCTTGGGCTTCATGGGTCTTGATTTTTGTTTAACTGGCTTTACATCTGATTTAGTGACGAGGTTGTGCACCGCAATGTGGGGTGTGACTCCTGTCATCTCCTTATAATTAAATGCAAACACCTTTTGATGTTCTTTGAGGATCCGAGTATGTATTTCTACTTCTTCTGGGGTTAAGGATGATCCTAATTTCAAGATTTTTGGTTCGTCATCTATTCCGATGTTGACATCGATTGTTTCTTCGATCAAAGAGGCGTTACCCTCTTCGAACTCAGGTGGTGCTGGAGGTAAATCCAAATCATCCCCATTTTCTACTGCGTATATGCTAGGTTCCATTTGTGAGGGAAGATCCATCATGGGATTTCCGAAATGGGAAGACGAATGTGGAATTAAGGATAAATCTAGCATGTGATAGGAGAGATGTAGTGCTGCATAGGCGTTTAAGTAATCCAAAGTGGCCATATCACTATCAACATGGTCTAGGATGGTAGATTCACTCCCGTTTAAAAGGGGATTTGTCATTGTTTTTATCAATGGTTCATCACGAATGGATACCGTGAAATGGGTATCTTCTAACTCATTGCTTGGAGTAAAACATGATGCTGAAGTTGCTATTGAATCGGTGAGAAGATTTTTCTCTCGCGGGATTGCTTCAATGGATATGAAGTTAAACGCCTTACTTAAATCTAATACGGCTTCTTTGTAAAGCTGCAAGTGTTCGGCTTTGGTTTCGTATACTTCAGAAACCTGGTTTGTCACTAATTGCGAGTCTCCTAAGACTCTGATGTTATCAATACCAATTCTTTTGGCTAAGGTGAGGCCAAGGAGGAGGGCTTCGTACTCAGCGCCATTATTTGTGCATTCAAAATTTAGCTTAAAGGCAAATGGTAGGACTTTCTCTTCAGGTGAAGTAAGAATTATACCTGCCCCCGCTCCATAACGGCATTTAGCTCCATTGAAATGGAGATTCCAATATTTAGCCGGGAGTATAGATGTTGGGGTATCTATTGCGCTTGCACGCTCTACTTCTACCATGCAGACATCCTCTGCTGGAAGGGAACCAACACCTAGGGAATATCCTATGCCTACTGAATCAAATGGTAAGAACATTGGTAAATCTTGTTCTATTAACTCCACAATTTTTGTAGTAGTCCCTAATGATACCGTTTCTATAGTGTTAGCCTTATCTTTGGGGGTTGGGGTTGTTTTGGCTATGCTGATAGTTTCAAGATCCATTGTAGGTACCAACTTCTCCTCTGGTTTTGCGTCAGTGGGTTTATTAAGTTGGTTTGTTGGAAGTTCAAATTCGAGTGCACACCTGGTCTTTTCTTTAAGTCAGCTAGGTGTATATCGAAAGGTTTTGGATCGCCTTTGGCTACAAATACCTTTCCTAGATGTAGGAATCTTACTTCTTGGAATAAAGTAGAAGGGATTGCCTTCATTCGGTGTATCCATGGTCGGCCGAGGATCATATTATAATTAGTTTCCCGATCTATAATATAAAACTCAGTCAGGATTTTTTTGGGTCCTAAGGTGACCGGTAGTATTATAGTTCCTATCGAAGTGGCTTTAAGGCTATCATAGCCTCTCAATGTATTTCGAGTGGTGGAATAGTTTGTTTCCCCATATCCTAGTTTTTGGAGGAAAGAGAAGGGGACTATGTTAACTATGGCCCCATCATCAACCATTGCCCGTTTTACGTAGTTATTATAAACCCATACTTGTAAGTGTAAGGTTGGATCACCTCGGCGTGCAATCTCAGCATCTGTAGGCATTTTACTTATTTCGAATATAAATTTGACATCCTTGTCTGGCTGCCCCGGAGGGTGGATATCAAAATCTACGTGGTTTACTTGTGTTTCAGGAGGTGGAGTGATGTTAATTAGATGACCTAAACCTAATGCTTCTAAAAGAGCAGCTCTGTGAGCAGGAGAGTTCTTTAGTAAGTCCAAAAATGAAATGTGTGAGAAGGTTTTTGTTAGGTCTGATTAAATCATAGGCACCCATGGGTTTTTCTACTATTTGTTGACTCTTATCTGTTTCTGGCAGATGACTTGGGCTTGGTTGAGAGAAATACTCTCGTGTTCTTGTTATAGCTTCGATAGGTAGTTCAGCGTCTAGTTCTACCAAACTGACTATCTTGGGTCTCGGTTGACTTCCTAATTGTGGCGCAACTGATGGATTTAGTGAAGTCGAGGCTTCATGATCATTGTTTCCCATCATTGCACCCTTGTTCGTCCCAGTTGGATTTAGTCTGTTATTATCATGATTTGGGAGTGGATCGTTAAAGATCTTGAGGGGAGCATTCTGAGGGGAAACTGCCCCTGCGAGCGTGTTTGGTGGTGGTGACACGGGATCTGCCAAAAACAAATCTCGTGAAGAGCTGCCTTTTTTTTACGGCAAACGTTGCATGAATTTATTGTAGTCACGGCACATTCTAGTATCATGACCCGAATTTTGTGGAAACCACAATAAGAATTGGGATTGTAATTCCTGTTTTGTTGGTTTGGTGTATATTGTGGCCTAAAACTCTTATCAAATTGTTGTTGCGTATTAGGATTAAAGTTTTGCATTTGTTGTTTCTGGCTTTGATTTTGGTTTTGATAACCAAATGAGCTTTAGCTTAGCCCTTGTATGGGATTTCACCGTTGTTGTTGTTGTTGTTGTGGATGGTTAAAATCCACTTTGTATTGATTGCCGGGGTAAGGTTGTTGTTTCGTTAGTTGTTTGTTTGTAATGGAGTATTGACAACATTTACCTTCTTAGGCTGAGTGGGCTTACTCCATGTTGTTACCCCACGATTTTTGTTAAGGATTTTAGGTCCTTGATTGACGTTTGTGGTAGTGGGATAATTTGTAGTGTTCGATTGGGGTGATTAACCTCCCCGTTTGCTCCATATGTTTTACGGCCACTATCTATCGCTGCTTGATCTATTCGAAGAGTGCTCTCAAGTACTTCATCGTAAGTTCTTAGTGGGAACTGGACTTCCTCCTTCACCTCTCTGCTTTGAGAGAATGAAGGAATAATTCACATAGTTCCATTTGATCCATATTTGGAGCACTTGCTTTGAAGAATAAAGAATCGTACGCCACCTCGGATGAAATGAGCGACAGTATTCGTTGTGTTCTTGTTTGATGTGCAAGAATTCCCTGATTCCTGTTCTCAACAGTTTGTTCATGTCGAACGCCTTAATGAACTCTGATACGAGTTGTTTAAATGAATGGATGGAGGCTTCATGTATTCTATAATACCAGTCGAGAGTAATGCCTTCCAAGGTTTTGGGGAATATTTTAGCAACAACCCCATCCCAAGGGAGTAGTTCACGTATGGCTATAGCGTAAGCTTTGATATGCGTGTTTGGATCTCCCTCACCTTTGTACTTGGGTAAATCAGGAAGGGGTCTTGGAAGCATGACGCTTCGTATGGCGAAGTCTAAGGGCTCTTTCAAGTATTCTGAATAAGTCCCTATCGCATAGGTTTCGACCATTGATGGTGGTTGTTGAGGGAGTGATAGTGGGATGGGTTGTTGATATGGCGCAGTGTATGCATTGGCAGGGGCATAGGGAAGTCCCTGCGTTTGAGCAAAAATGCCGGGAGAGGAGAACATATCTCCTTGTGGTGATTTGGAGTACATGTTTAAGTATGACGGGGTATTGTCTAGGAATGGATTGTTTGATACTAGACCGGGAGGAATGGTGTTAGAGATGATGGGCCTTGTTGGCGTTTGTTGTGGATACTGAGGAGGCATGCCTAACGTGCCTACTCCTGTGAGGAGATCTACTTGGCCAGGGTGGTATGGAGGATTGGAACTTCCTACTTGCATGAACTGAGAATTTTGACTTGCTTGAGCAAGTTCTAACCCTCTCACTTTTTCTACTAACATTGAAATGACTTCATTTGGTGAAGTCACGGTGCTTTGCCTTTGGCCGGCGTTCATTGTATACCCTGGTGTTGTATAGGCATGTGATATCCTACTATGAACTGACCGCTATCTTGCCAAGTTTCTCTGAGAGTATTTCCTATATGCAGTGGCATAGAGGTATTTTCTTGAAAAGAGACCTCGGGTTGTATTTGTAGACCTCCTATAGGTGGGTAGATACCCAGGAGCGTTGTTCACTCCTAGGATAACGTATTGACTGTTCATCATCTAAGACTAGGTATGGGTCTGATTGCCTACTAATTTGTGGTCTAAGTAGCATCTGAGGAGACGAACCAGATTCTCCGGTAAACATCATATTATTCGAGCCTGAAGGCTCTGTTTGTTGCGTTTGAGGGGTTTGATCTAACTCCTCAGTTTGAAAAGATGAATTATATCTGATTCTTGGAGTTTGTGTTGACAACTGATTAGTTGAGTAGTTGTCGCCCCATACCGAGAGTGAGGGTGATGATTGCCTATTCTGTTGGGCGTAGTATGCCTCAAGACCCAAGAGGGGTCTGCCATATGCATCGAATCCCGACATATTCGGGGGGTATATGAATACCCGCAGAATAATGGGAAGGAGCGAAGGTGATTTGTGAAAGGCTAATGAGGCGAAGAAGATGAAAAAGTATACTAAACTTGGAAGAACACATGATACTATGACTCTAGGACGAGAAAGTAGGAAGTTTACGTCAGCTTCACTAATTTTGTTTGTTTCACGTTGGGTTCACCAATTTTGTACGCTGGAAAAGTGACAAGTGAGCATGGGAATCTACAGGTAACTCTTCCAGCACCCGACCTCCCGAGGTCGTGCCAAGACAGCCGGTGGGGATGGAATATGCGTGGGATGCAGACAAACTAGTTAGGCAATCTAATGTCTTCAATACGCACTAGTGGAATTTGTGAATCTAAGGCAAAGAAGGCCCTTCTAACCTGAACTGGTGTGATAGATCGATCGGCAAGGATGACTGCTCGAAGGCTCCAATCAATATCGAGCTCTGGCATGATTCGATCTATGGGTTGTGGAATACGTGGAAAATGACCTGGGATAGTTTCGTGTATGTCTCCAGATAAGGTCATATGGTGGGTAATGAATACAATCGACTCTACGGACGATTCTCTGGCCTAGTCCAGAATTCTCTAGCTTTATTAGCTGCTATATCTAGTAAGGACAATTGTTCGATGATGATGGGTGGAAGTGGAGTGGACTGGAATACTAGTGTGCGTAGCCAATGTTTATATTTGATTGACTTGTGGATCACAACCGTAGACTCTTGGTTGTTGCGGTCCTGCTATGGTCATGTACGAAATCAAGTCCTAATCCCTAGTATCCAGTAATCATACGCTTTCTCAGCTTCTATGTTTAAACTCAATAACTGCGTGATTTTCTCGTAATACCTCACAGGTGTTCGTGCAACTTGGATTCTTAAACTAGTATCTATGTCTGTGAGAGTGTCTCCTGCATCTGGTTGTGGGACCAAAGGATCACAACCAAAGGTTTGTTCTCTTTCGAACCCTTCTACAGTCATGTGAATGTTTGCCTAGGGTAATCTGTAGTTCGGTTGATTTGACCAAAACGTGTGTGCTTGGTCGTCTTCTATATTTAATCCTCTCAACTGCGAGCTGATCAGTCATAAATCTGTTGTTGTTTGGAAGACTTGTATTCTAAGGTGCTGGTCTATGTCAAATATTACTGTGACGAGGTTGGGTTGAGGCACGATTGGCTCAAATACGTATTCTCTGGGTTCCGGGGTCCCGTGATTGTCATACAAAACAAAATGTAAATCTAAGCGTAATAAAGCAAATTCTAACTATGTAAAACATATATATCTTCTATTTTTGTATTTGACTTTCTAAGAATTTAAGAAAAGTAGCTATTTAAACGTATCTAGAATTAACAACTAAATAACAATTTAAAACAAACAAAATAACCGAGTGTAGTTATTTGTCTGTGCAATTTGTAGATTTATTCTAAACAATAAAATAGCTTGCTTAATCTATTTGCAAGATTCTTGATCCTACCTCGAAGTGAGGAGTGAATCATAGTTTCTCGAAACTATCAATCCCCATGCCTTCCCCAATATCGAGAATAGAATTTACTGAAATGAAGCAATTAACTACTTTATTTGATATGATTCTAACTAGAACTTTGAAAGTTAAAACCTGGATTCCGCATAATAGTGGCGAATCCGATGGTGTGTGTGATCTTGTCCCCTCAGTGTGAACTCCTCGTTCTTTCATGTTCACGTGGATCCGTAAAAGCATGTAATGCTAACATCACGAGCACTAGATTATGGGACAAAGGAAGCTCGAATGAAAACCGAATATAATGCGAGTAGGAGAGGGATAGCGCAAGAGTACGTGAGCTTGGCTTATGCAATTCCTAGCGGGATTTATTGTGAGTCATGCAACATAAACGTCCGTAACCGAAACTATCCTTCTTGAGGAGCAATACCGCAACTTTAATGGCTTCCTAAGCTATTCTACTCCAATGGATTGGATAAAACAACAACGTTTGCTTGCACATTTGGATATGTGGCTTACCAACAGATGAATAATGTTAACCAAGCATGCAAAGAATTAAAACTATGGCTTCTAAACAGAATAAAATACTGAACTATGAAAATGAAAGCATGAAAGTGAATGAGGGGCAGACCATTTGTTTGAGCACAAGCCATTTATTTATAGCTTTTCATTCACCCAAAGATCAAAACCAAACTGAACTCTAAAACTATAAACAATGGCCAAACACTATTCCAGGGGACCAAAAACATAAATGCAAGCCCAAGTCGGCAAGGAAAGCTGGTGAAACGTTGATCTTTACGTGAGTCGCGTCAAAACACTTTCTGGAAAACGCGTAAAGGACCGCCGCCCGAGCAGTATGGGAAGCGATTCTGAGACCGCCGCCCGATCGGGCGGCGGTCACGAGACCATCGCCCATGCATGGCGGCGGTTTCAGAATCAAGGGAAAAAGGTCCAAAAGAGGAAAAGAGATAAAACAAAGGACGCAGGGGCTAAGCGGGGCATGCAGGATGTTAACGCACACGTGGAGATCTTTTCCGGATTCCGAACACCTTGCAAGGAGACTCAGTATCATCATTGGGGAATTTGTTACATTGTTTCGGGCAAGAGCAAGACCTTACAATTTTGGGTACATACAGTAATCAAGAACCATAGATAAAAATACCTACTATAGACTCATTCACCAATAAACACAATACCATTAAAACCCTATAATGAAAACCAGATATACATAGAAACCTTTAAATGTAATAATAATATCTTAAAGTTGCAATAAACACAAGAAGGGTCGCAAAACATCCACAACTTAATTTATTTCTCCAAAAATTTGATACAAATCATTACATTGGGGGAAAAGGCATGATATTTTGCATTACAGTGCTTAAAAGGGATGTTTGAAGCTCTACATATTTCTTACAGACAAGAAAGAAGGGAGGGGCATATGCAAAGTGTCCAACCTTTAAAATTATGCCCCTCCTTACAATTTATAGGAAGAAAATTGAAGAGAGGAGAGAGAGAAGTCTGAAATTGTCTCAATTACCCACAAAAATCATTATTTTTCCTGCAATGAGTATGGGAAGATTTGTAAAATCCATGTTTGATTGTACCCTTCCTTGTGCAAGATGAAATGGACTCCATGATTGCACTTGATCCATCTCTACACCTGGGTATGGCCTCTAGCTCCTGTAAATTCATCATGAATTTTCTCCCACCTACCCCCTAATCTCTAAAATTTAGCCTCTCCATTGGATCCCCCTCTAAATTTCCTCTCCAATGAGTATAATTTTTCTAAATTTGGCTAAAGAAGAAAAAAATTATGCAATATTTGGTTCGAGTCACTTCTTTAAGCTTAACCCCACCTACCGAGCCCCTCGAATGTAGTTCGCCGCTCAACACCATCGACTCGGCCTAGCTCGGTGCCCAACAAATTCCACCTACCGGTGTTTCTCTCCAAATGACTCGACGGGGTTAAAAGTTGGGTTTTTAGAGTTTTTAACTCAAAGCGGACTTCAAACCTAGCTAGCTCGCGCCTAACATTGTTTTTGATTGCCCAATCTCCAAATTTAAACCCCGAACTCAACCTCCGAAAATCCACTTTGGATTTTAGAATTTCCCATCTTCATATTTTGTGAGCTCTCCATTTCGAATCTTTGTCCGAGCTCAAATTAGTCTTCTCGATCTCGAAAAAACCCCTTCGTTGACCCCGAAAGGAGTTGACCCACCCGATCCCATCGGACTTCGGGATCGCGAGGCTTTAGATCTCTTAACTCCCCGAACACATTTCCATCGCCGAGTCCCAAAGGCACACACCTCTCAAGTCTAAAATGTTCAGTATTTGGATTCCCTCCAACCTTCGAACTCATTTTCCTTGATGAGCCTTTTCACCGATCTCTGCCAAAACTTGTTCACTCCCGAGCTGGCTTGGCCCCAAGCCATTCTTCCATGCACCGAACCGACCTCATCTCTCTACGTGAGCTCGCCGCCTGTGAAGTCTCTAAGCCATCATGGCTTGACCGCCTTACCTCTTGAGCCACTGTTTACCAAGCTAGTTGACCTTGTCTCAAAGCTCACAAGTGTCTCCCATTCGGCTCACCCATCCATGATCAAGCCGATCAACTTATCCCCTGGGCTCCTCGCATTATTCTACCACATCGAGTCAAGCCGAGATGACATTCCCACTTTTTCATAACTCGATGGTGTCGAGTTCTCTATCCCGCAAAAATTCATTATGAATCCCGATATTGGTCTATGCCCCTAGCTCATCCTATGCATGCCCTCTATTAACTCATCTTGTCAAGCTACTCGACGATCTCTCTCCTTACACCTCGACCTTCAAGCCTAAATAACTCACCTTCTTAATAAAGAACTACCATATCTCTTTTGAGCTCAATCCATCAATATGAGTCTCCATGACCGATATAACTCAACCAACTCACCGAGCTACTAATGCAAGCTAAATTTTAGCTATGTCACCCCTTAAGCCCTTTTGGGAAAATTTTATCAAATTTTTACACTTTTTCCCAATTTTCTCGAGTCAGGAGGTGAGATGAAGCAATAAAACACCCTGAAGCTGATTTTTACCCCTTTTTTAATTTTTCTTGTTTTTGATGGATGTGGGTCCGCCGAGGACCCATTTTCTCCTTAAGACCATCATGGGTCTTCCAAAACCTAGAAGAGGAAAAAAATCCTCAATATGATTTCAAGCTCCCAAAATGCTTACGAATGTTTCTAAAAATATGATTTTCACCTTAAAATCCCATATTTTCCCGCATGGGTCCTTTTTGGTCTTAGGGTCCCATTTATCTTTGTTTTCCATTTTGCTCAAGGGGGCAAAATGGATAGAAATCTTCTCAAGAGAATGATGCTCTCATCATGAAGATGAATTTTGATGTTCGAAATGGCCAAGTTAGACAAGATGATGGTTTTCATTCTTCATATCTTACCTTGTTCTAATTTTATTTTCAAGATAATGAAGTAATATACATACCACGTTATACACGACAAAAAATCAAGAAAGAGTCGTGGCGCATGAAATAAGATTACTTGGAAAACTTGTAAACATGGAACATCAAGAGGCTTGTGATAGTAATAAATATTTCAAAGCATCTGATGAGAATCAACTCATGAAGACAATGGTCATGAAGCTGATAAAAAATGAACAAAAATATTCCTATAAAATATCATAAGTCTCAATGTGAAAATAACAGGCCTAATGTAATCAAGACTCATCTTCACAACAGTGATGGAAAATCAGCAATTGGAATGAACTTGGGCATCAATAAAAATATGAAAAAAAAGGTTCCAAAGAAACAAAGGCAATGAGATGAATAAGTGGGTCATCATTTGTAATAACATCTATGAGCTATTTCTCATTAAATTGAGAAAAGTATTGTATTTTATCCATCTTGCCGATATATTTACGGAAAAAGGCATTTAGTGATACTGTATATGGGTAAGCACTCATTTTGAGTTGGTGCTTCAATGAAAGTGGGTTGTCCCCACATTTACATAGGTTATTTAGGTTTTTTCCCATTTTTGTGTGTTTCCTTTTCATTTTTTTCTTTTTCCCTTTTTTCTTGTTGTGTGTGTGTGTGTATGTGTTCAATAAAGGAAGTTTCATTGTATGTCTCTGTTGTGATTCTCTATAAGCCCAATGGATAAGGCACTAGTCCACGTAGTGTCTTGAGATTATGGAATTCCTACTTTTCATGTCCTCATTTTTTTATCTAGAGAAGTTCCCAAGCTAGATCCATCTTTTTCATGTAAAATTTCTAGCATGAAAAATTTAAAAATTTCGCCATGGAAACCAAGCCCACATTTGAAAATCCCTCTCCGGTCAATGTAAACTTGTCCTCCAACCAACTCAGTTATTGTGTTACCCTCATAATGGTCAGTAGTAATTTGATAATTTGATTTTAAATTGTGTTTCATGTGTAATGATGTGATTCATGGATTCATTCATAACCATTAAGAAGGAATTGCTCTCGGAGGCCCAAAAAGGCCTATTTTCAAGCTTTTTCACACTTGTCGAAGACCCCTGAAGCTAATCTGTTGAGGAAAAATCCACTTGGGAGTTTTGTAGAGGAGATATAAGATGCACCGAATTGATTTATGAAAATTTAGGAAATATTTGGAACCTCAGAAAATATTCTCCAAAATTGGCTTATTTTTTAGCCGGTGATGGGGATTACTTTTTCCTAGAAAGCAGTTTTTCACGTTTCAGATGGTTCAGGATCCTCGGGAGGAGTGGAAAACAATAATATACTCATTGGAAATATAAGAGTGTCTAATTCATTTTTAAAATGTTTTAAGGGATTATGAGGAGCATATTTACAAATATTAGTTTGACAATGCAAATGAAGACCTTTGATCCTGGAGAAGATTCAATTAAGGATTCTAGAAGTTCCAATGAGAGTTAAAATATTATTCAAATTCAAAACTTAATCAAATGGTACCTTTTACATGTTACATATTCTTAGTTGGACAAAAGGTGGATTTTTTTAATGGTAATTTGACCTTTGGGAATCGCCCGTGATAAGAATTAAAAAATGGGTTAAATTTCAAATATAAGGAATAATAAAGTCTTGTAAATGATGGAATTTGATTCATTTGGTGGTTTCCACTCAAAATTATATAATTTTGTCCTAGTTAACGCAAAGGGAAGCTCTTGGGGCAAAAAGGCACTTTGACGGGCTATTTTGAGTAGTGCAATGGTGACACCCAACTTGCAAAAATGGTAAATGTTTACTGGAGACCCACGATGTCACTTTTTCCCATTAAAAAAGTAAAAGGAAGCATAGGGGATGCTCAGGTGTGCCATTAAGGAGGCATATGGATAATTAGATGTTGCATCACTTAAGTTGCAACTTAAGGTGTTAGAAAAAGGTTAATAACTCACTTTAAGTTTTGGCCCCTTCTTCATGATGAGATGACCCTATGCACACTTACTATGGGGGTATGTCCCTTTTTCCCTTTTATAAAGGGACATGGGGGAAATAATGATTTTCCACCAAGAAGGAGGAAGATTTGTGTCACTTAAAACTCATGACTTGTGCACTAGGTAGATGTTTTCAACCTCACAACTTAAATCCTCATGCCCCCTTCTCATGATGAGGCTACCCATGGTGATTTTTTATGAGATGAAGTCCCTTTTTCCTTAATAAATTTTGTAAGGGAAATTTGGGGTTTAAGACCCATTCATAAATTTTTAACCCCACCCACCACTGGTTAGTCAACTATGGTCAGCATTCAAATTCAAAAACAAGAAAAATGGGGGGAAAACATGTTTGAATAAAAACGTGAGTATAAAACCATATATTAGATATTTTCCATGTTTATTATTTATTTTAAACCATCCTATATTTCAGTTATGACTATCAAGAAAAAGCAAACATCCGCCATCGCCAAAACATATTTTTTCTCATTGCTTGCAAACCCCACCTTTGATTGACCAAACTTTGGTTGTGGCTTCCCCATGAGAACACATTTAAGAAGAGTTCTTACATGCCCTCATTAATTATTGCATCCATTTTTTGTAGTATACCAAATTTTTCATCCATGGAAAATATATCCTCAAATCTACGGAGTTGCAACAATTCAAATTCCTAAAATTGGATCTGTGATCTACAAAAATCAGCTTTCTTTTGAGCATTTGCTTGCCCCATGAAATTGAGTGTGCTTGAAGATATGGATGAATTTTATTTTTTAAATTCTTCCATGTTTTAAGGTTAAAGTAAAAACTTGTAATATTACTTTTCGTTCTCACATAGATCCGAATGAGAGAAACCCCAAAATTGGAGCAAAGCATCCCGGTGTGAGATATAATTTTTGGAAACCATTTTCACTCCAATCCGAAACTCCGGGGCCAATGTCTATTTTTAGTAAGTTCCTATTCAATCCAATTACTAATAATAGTAATTCTAAATAATTAATGGATTCCCTTCACTCAGTTCATCCCCCCAAGAGGAAAGCACTCAAAAATGACAATTCGACAAAATTGCCAAAACTAGTCACCCAGGAAGAACTTACTAAAAATAGTAAGTGTCTAGAAAATTATCAAAATGGTCATGTTTTTTCATCCTCCACATTCCTCACTAATACCAACCTTCATGGAGGAAAAAATCATTCTTGTCAAAGGGGTGGATAGTGGCATTGTGTCTCAAGCAGAAGAGGAGCCCTCTCGGTTCCCAATTTTGGTCACGATGGTGCATTTTGGTCTCGGTGTGCTTCTCACTTCATCGGATGGGTTGATCAAGGGTTGGAATAATATTCCATCCAATCTCCCACCTTCATTAAACTTATGGTTAGAATATTATTCACCTCATCTCATTGGTTGCTCCATTTCCCAAGGGTCGGGATCATCATGTTGAATTGTGCAGGAAATGGTCTCAAGTTGCATCAATAACTTGGTAGTTTAGAGGCATGTCATTATTTCAAAGGTTAGAAGGATTTTTCAAGTGAGGGAAATCATCCTTCATTGTATTTAGTGGTAAAATTTTCATCACCTCTCTTTTCAATGACTACAAACGTGTTACTGAGAGGTGCTCCATTCTAAGGAGGTCTCGAAGGGGAAAAGTTTACAAAGGATCAATCTTCATCAGGGAAGCATCATAGTGGAGGGTAGTCATAGACAAATATTTCATCATCATCCTCATCATATCTGATCTTCATCAAGGGCTGAGGCACCTTTATCCAGTCTTTGGAGCATATTTTCTCCCTTCTCTTCATTCTTTCTCCTCTTCTCCCCCTTTATAATCCTTCATTGTGTATGATCATGGTATTTTGTCTTATTCACTTAAGTGAATCTCTAATGTTTCATTGTAAAAGTCCCTTTTGATTTATAAAAAGGGGACTTATTTCCTCACTTCTAAGGAAGATGAAAAGTCACAAGTGGAATAAGAACTTGAAAGGTCATGTGGGGGGTAGATGAGAAGACAATTTGTAATGTTATAAATTGGAATGGCTTCTCCATTCCAAGGAGTTTTGAAGTTTTAGTTTTTGGATAGAAATTGTGGATTATTGTATGTTGTTGATATTTGTATCACCACTACACAAGAAATAAGATTTTCATTTCTTCCATTTATTTTTTTCTTACTTTTTCTCTCTATTTCCTAGCTTTGCAAGCATAGTGATCTTGAACAACCAAGAAAATGATTTATACTTTTGAGGAACAAATTAATGGAACTTTATGTCTTTAGTTTTTGATCTCCTTGTTTTCATAAGTTATATTATTATAATTGAATGTAGACCTTATTTGGTTATTGTATATGACTCTGTTTGTTCCTACTCACAACATTAACCCCATCTCCTTATTTATCCTATCTCCTTCGCTGCAATTTCCTCTCTTGTACTCACTCTGTATAAGCACTTTTCCACAAGTTTAGTGAAGTGTTCCTATGTGATCCCTGACCTATTGGCCACCCCATAGATTTAGATAGTTTACATTCAATAATGAGAGCCTCCCCATACCCAAGAAGGAGGGGCTTAGCCCCGTGACCGTTGGTGGAAACACATAATTTGCAACATGACAAATTATTTCACCAACAATAATCAATGGATATTAATTGAATAACCTAGTGCCTCGAAAATGTCATGCCCAAAAAAATTACTAAATCTCTTGATCTCTCTCTCACACCCACTACTGGTCATTGTTACTCTATGGAAACCAAAGAAGTACCTCTCATTGGCCAAGTGAAGGATGGTCAAGTGTCATTTTTAGATTTTTCGTGACAAAATATCATGATGGAAATACTAGTGGCAGGACATGTCAACCTCATAAGGTATGCTATTGAGCCATATTTTTATCTGGATAATGGTAGAGATATACCAATGTATTGGTTAAATGCCACCATACTCGTCAATGGAAAAATGAAAATCTCCTTCCTATAAGGAAAATGAAATACACGGTTCAAAACTGGATGACCCAAGGGCGGACATACTATTTCAAGATTCAAGGTATGGTTTTTTTAATAAATTTAGAGAAAGATGTTGATATTTCCATATTGATGGAAGAGAACCCGGTGTGGAGGAGCCAATTGAGAAGTATCATGATGATTTAATGGAGTTGGAATTTGATAGTGTTTACTTCTCGTTGGATATGGATACAAGTTCTCTACTTGTTGGTGATGAAGACTTTGGATATCTTGACTTACAACAAAAAGCAATCCCAAGATGATGAACAATGCAGATCATAAAGAAGAAGTGACATCAAATGAATTCTTAGTAGGTGAATCCCAAATTTCCAATCATCTTCCCGAGGTCCAACATGAAGGATTGTTTGGTGAGTATGAAAATGATTGTGAATTTGAAACCTTATTTTTCCCATTAGGAGAAGATGAAGACCTTCTTAGTGAAGAACAAATAAATGAAATGGTGCTTGATTATCCCAAGGTTGATTCCATTCAAGATGAAAACCTTCTCAATGAGGAATATATGAATAAGAAGATTCTTAAATCTTTCAAAGTTGACTCTACTCAAGGAAAAGGAATTTTTCATCATGGAAATGGATTTTGAGGCTCAAAATGGTCAAGATGAGGGAAATGATGATTTACATATTTCATGCCCGATATTATGCTCATTTTATTTCTAAGAGGATGAAACATTGTGCACATCACATCATAGTGAGAAGCGGGTCGAGTGTGAGAAAATTTATATGAAGGATAGTTTCTTGGAGCAATTAAGAAACATGGAACATCAAGAGGCTTGTGACAATGTTCAGAATCTCAAAGTACCTTCCAAGAACCAGCTCATAGAGACCATAGTCATGAATAAGATGACAAGCAAAGGTGAAATTCCCATCAAAGACCACAAGCCTTGGTGTGAAAATGGTAAGCTTGGTGTGATCAAGACTCATTCTTGTAACAACAATAGAAAATAAGAAATTGGAATGAATTTGGAAATAAATGAGTAGATGGAAATAAAATGTCTAATTGCACCCCACTTACAAGAAAAATCATGAAAATTTTCTCAAGAAATTGAGAAAGGGGTTATATTTTAGTGATATAGCCAATGGATTTGCAGAACAAAGGATTTATGTGATATGTGCATGGGTAAACATTTAGTTAAGAATCGGTGCTATAGTGAAAACAAGTTGTCCCCACATGTACCATAGGTAATTTAGGATGTTGTATCATGGTTTCCTTTTTGTGTGTTTCCTTTTTGTTATGTGTTTCCTTTCTATGTTGTGTGTTTGTTCCATTTGTTTCTTGGTTATGTTTATAGCTTAGCTAGTTTTTCAATCTGAGTGACTCCATGGCGTAATGGACAAGGCATTGATTTGCCACCCTACAAGATACATGAGGTTATTCATTACCATTTATGTTATAATGTCCCCAAGATAGAGCCATTTGTTGTCATGCTAAATTTCTAGCATGTAAATTTATTTTTTTGCCATGACAACTAAGGCCCCACTTGAAAATTTTCCTCCCATACGTGAACCCTTTCTCTATCCAACCTATCCTTAATTCACCCTCATTTTGGATTAGATAAATATTCTAACAATATTTTAAAGTATGTTTAACATGCATGGATTTATGCCTAAGGTTATTAAAGAAGTCATTGAGATTAAGGGAGAAACAACTATCTTATGAGGCCTAGAAAGGGCCCTTTTGGGCCATTTTACAACTAGTGAACACACTCCGGAAGGTGATAATGGATATTTAATCCATTTGGAAGTTGTGTAGGAGAGAAATGAATTCATCCAAGGTATTTTAGGAAAAATTTATGGAATAAATTGATGTCAAGAATAAATTGAGAAAGACAAGGTCATTTTGAGTGTAGGGAATGTATGTACTCCAATGGTGAAAGCTAACTTGTCCGGATGATTCGAGAGCTCCTGCAGAAGTTGGAATTTCATAAAATTCTCAATGGAAATTTCTTGGAATTATCCACATGGTGGAAACATATATTTTTACCTAAGTCTTCAATATTTTCTGTGATGGCTCAAGTCACTTCCGGTGCTCCTTCATGATGAAAGGGTGAATGGTACTAAAATTTAAATTTTAGGAAGAATTGGATCCTAATAATGGATGTGAATATATAAAAAGGTGATTTAGAGTCAAAATAATAAAAAATTTACCCCAAACCACCCTTCCATGCTCTCGGGACAGAGAAAAATCACTCTCGGTGTCTTAATTTACACTTGGTGGATGACATCAACATTTCAAAATGGCTTGGTCACACTTTTTCACCCTGGTGTCCCCTTGGATTTGTCCCTAAGGTGAAAATGGGGAATGGGGGACACTAAAATGTGACCCCCATCATATCAAGAGTTTTGTGAAGACCATTTTCTCATTGTGAAGACCCCCTTGGCACATTTTTGAGCATGTTGATCTATTTGGATTGTCCCCAAGGTGAAAAGGGGACATGGGGGCATAAATTTGTGCTCCTCCTCTCTTAGTTAGCCCTCGAGACACATGTATAACCACAAGAAACCCGATGTGCTAATTTCTAGCCCCCTGCATCTCACTCACATGAAACCACAAGGTGACACTTTTCCAGACCTAGTACAAATCACACTTGTGTGTCCCTTGTGTCCCCTTTATACCCTTCATCCCTCTTTTCACCTATTTTTAGGGTATAAATCCACATCAACCCCCATTCAACTTTGGTTAAGTTTGTTTGAGGCAAACTTGAGTTAAGATGTGCAAGTGAGAACAAAAAGCTTCATATTCAAACACTTAGCCTTTTTTTATGTTTTAAAGCTTAATTTTTCCTCGAAAGCTCACTCTCCTTGCTACTATGCTACTAAAAATATGCCAGAGGCCTCATATGCTAAAAATGGAAAGTTTCTCATATCTTTCAAACCCCTTGTCGATACCCATGATATTTTAACAAACATATCCTTCTCAAAAACGCCTTTCAAATGATCCCAACCTTACATCCAATGGTGTTATACATTATTTTTAATGGCTAGACAAAGTTTCCCAAAAAAAAAAAAAAAAACATTTTTCAAATCTTTGGAGTTCGCTATCAAATCTCTCAAAAATTGAACATAGTAAGAAGACCTCTATGAAAATGGTAAGACCTCTAAAGCCTCATTTGTCTATAAATAGTAAGTGTTGTAAACAATTCATTCTTAGAGTTTTCATGTCTCCTTGCACATTAGGGAAACTCAAAAGTGTCAAATCAAACAACTAGTAACTAAAATGGAATAATCAAAATAAGGCTTGCTAAAAATGGTAAGTGTCAAGATATTGGTCAAGAAACAAGGATGTTGAATCTCTCATGTTGAAGAAAGAGCACTGGATAAGTTTGAAATGGTGCAAAACATCTTAGTGATTTGACATATTCATGATTTCAAACTATGTAGTTTAGTTGAATGAAGGAGCAATTCTTCTGTTTGGAGGAGAAGACCTTTTCCAATGAGTAACACATGAACAAGAAGGTGTTTGATCATCCTAGGGTTGATTCCATTGAAAAAGGAAACATCTATGTCATGGAGGTGAATTTTAAAGTCAAGAAGAGAAAGATGATGATCTCCATGTTCTAACTCCAACATTGTATTAAAAAGGATCATTGTATTTCCATATCAGTGCAAGTCTCGCAATAATGTTTCTAAACACTCATTCAATGCCTGAGTGTGTCTAAATCTCATAGAAGGAATTTAGAATTATTGTGTTCCAGTTCAACATGAGATCAAAGGAAGGAAACTTCATTCATGGAGCATTCACTCAAGATCCATCGGAAGTAGGTTCTTTGTCAACATAGGAGAGATGTGACATTTAAAAATTATCTTTTATTTCTTTTACTATATCTGTTGGTCTCTAATCAACATTAATATATGAATTAAATAAAATTGAATAATTTTTAACATTAATATATGAATTATATAAAATTGAATAATTTACTATATCTCATTGAGCTCTAATGAACATTAATATATGAATTAAATAAACTTGAATCAAATTAAATAAATAAGGCATCCATGTTTTGTTTTAAGATTAGGTGAGTGATTGAGCTTTATATACGAATGTACCAAACCATTCGAACCAAAATGGAAGAAATTTTTAAAATTCCTTTCTATTTTCAACCATATTCAGCTTGTTACCATTAGGTGCCATAAATTTGCAATGAATTGAGCTACAGCCATGGGTTAAATTTGACGGCCGTTTAGGCATTATTTGTGATTTTAGTCTTGATTTATTTATTTAAAATTTCATCGTCATATATATATATATATATATATATATATATATAATAGTTGCTATAAACAACAATATTTTATATTTTTGAAGGACAATATTAAAAATTACTGTTACTGAAAAATATTTGAAAGTCATAAGTGGCCGTCACATTTAACGCCGGGATCATATAGCTATTTAAGAATCGTCAAAAAAGTAATCCTCGGAAATTTGGAATTCAATTTGGAAAAAGTAATGCCACGTAAGTCCTTATTTTAGGCCGCTAGAATTAAAATATCATTAATTCACGACAGCTCGTCGACAAACATTTTAAATAAAAATCGTGCAACCGTTATTTTGGAGCTCCGGGAAGCATATTCCCCTCGGAAATGTTCACATTTAATGAGAATAAAAATGCGTTGGAATAATTACATTCCTCGCTTAGTAAGACTTTTGCGAATGACGTGGCAGATGTTTGTCTGGTTTGCTCGCGTTTCCGCCGACGTCAGACCTTGCGCGTGCACTTTCATTTCTCCTTTGCAGTTAACGTCAGCCGACTCAGACTCAGACGGACCACTATCGCCGGCGCTAAATTACCGGCCGTCGGGCGGGCCGGGCGCGCTCTTTATGATAATAATAATAATCAACAGAAGAGTTAAAACCAGGTTAGATAGTGGAGATATGTAAAAATGAGGGGTTTCCGCCAAAAGAATAAGGTAGGGGATTAGGGTGTAACGCCGTTACGCCAGGTGTTTGAGTATGGAGGGCGGCGCAGTAAAGAAATGTGTGGAGGGCGGCGGAAGGAGTGAAGAGTACAGAGACGTGTGCGTGGTAATGATGATGATTATGAATGCAGAGTGCAGAGTGCAGAGTGCAGTCTGCAGTAGTAAAACACACAACAATGGCAGGCACAGCACAGCACAGCACATCTCTGCCAACTGCCCGCATGCTTTCTGCAACGGTTGGTAGCCAATATTTTTAAAATCTGTGTTGGACATGCAGAGGACGGACATGCCAATTTCAGTTATCACTAACTAAGTATGCCATTGCCTAGGCTCGGCTACATAACTCTTTTTAAAGCCCTTTTTCAATTTTCTGTCTCCTCCGCCTCGGAAGGCATACCTACCTATGGTCTTTTTTATTTTATGCGCTTTGATGATGATGCAGGGCGCACTCGTTATCTGACAACAGCCCAGCTTTTGGGTGGCCACGTTAATTTGCAGAAAGGTTATGGAGGATAAAAAGTGAGTAAAAAGCGTTGAAGAAAACAAACGGATTATTACTTATGACTCGGTCAAACCACTTTCAAGACTAGTTAGGCGTGATGATTTCAAACTGAATAATATTTCATATTGTTGAAGGGAGTAGTAGTACCCGTGCATTTTGTAATGGCAAAATATTCAGGAATTGACTTGGTCTGTACTGTTTTCTCCAATCAATGTTATATTATCATTGTCTTGATTATAATAATCATCACTATACCAATACCACTTCAATTTATTATTATGGTAGAACTAGACATGCAGAGAAAGTGGTTTTAATATTGAAAGAATTAATTGAAGTCAAACATTGATGTGATAATGACATCATGGCACAACAAATGGGAGACAAGCACTTTCATATATAAAAAACATATTGGTCCATTATAACCAAAGTAATGGACAATTATAAAAGCTTTTCCCATTTCTAGTAATTTGAAGGTCGTTACGAAGTAGTTGTCATTCTTTATGTTTAACAAGGTTATATGAAATTTGTAAATGCGTTCTTATCATTCATAAACTTTATCCCACGTCGATATCTTTCTTTACCTTTTTCGTGGAGAGTATATAATTTTTCAAATGCTTGATGATAAATAACTCATATAATTTTATACTACCGAATTAAAAATACTAAGAGCCGTTAATATGACGTTTAAATATTTGGTCATATCGCGTATGTTTGGACTACTTTGTAATGATATATTCAAGTTTTTTTATTTAAAAATTCACCATTATTATTTATTTTTTGGGTCAGCCACGCTATGGGAAAGATCAGACTCCCAGCGTATTCTATTTAAAATTTTCAATGTCGTACACTAAAATGTACTTTTTGAACAATATTCGTCCAAAAATTCGAATAATAGTTAATCTAATCACGTCTTGCACTTTAGTGGAATATCACCTAGGGACGATCTCAAATTTTATACATTCAATATGTGGCATATCATGCTTGATGATATTGTTACATGAGTTATAATTTTCATGGGTGAAGACACAATACATGTGGGTTCTTCGAATGTTAAAGGAATGAAGTTCAACCATACGTATGTTCGTTCACACTACATATAGTTAAACATCACAACATGTTAAGTGGATCAATTGGGTTCTACATAAACCTTTCGCTTAAATGAGTATCAAACTCCAACCAAATGATCCAATTTTAGTTTGAATTTGAACACATGACCAAATTAAACAAGTTTCTTTTGGCACAAAATCTTAATTTAAAGGAGCCAACTAAATATAGTATTGTAGTTTTCACTATTTTAAATCCAATTAACGGACTAAAACATAGATACAAATCTTATCCAAAAATACACTAAAAATAGAAAGATTACATGTTAATCTAGGAAGAAATTATCTAAAATTATAATGGAAGTACAAGCGTGTGACTAAGGAAAAACTCAACGTAATATAAATGTTGATTGGATGATTATCTTAACAAATCAACATCCGGGAGAAGATCAAAACAACTTAATAAGAGACTTAGCGAGTTTTGTCACCTAAAATGATGTTTGGGTCCAATTAAATGACAATCATTAGCTTCAATATTAAACATATTTGAGGGTGCCAAACATGTTCTTCACTAGTCGGATCCTCGTGATTTTATGGTGATTGTCCATTTACCTTTGGTCTTTTAGCATCTAGCTCAAAAAAATGTGATGCGATGTTACATAATTGACTTCTTATTTGTTCAAACACTAGTAATCATCAAAATAATATAGGAATATAAGCCCTAGAGTAGGCCCAAAGCACCCTCCCATGCCCTATTACATAAAATCACCGCAATGCATACCGAGGACTATGGCTTATGTAGTTCTCCCAATGTGAAGAAAGTTTTCATGCTTCACTCATGATCTTGTATACGAACGCATACGACTAAAAAAGTAATATGTAAGTAGGATGACCATTTTCCTATCACAAGGAACAAGTGGAAACATGTGATTCATACTTAGATTCACCTCATTGACTTCTCTTGGAAATATTATTAGAAGATTTAGATTGTGTATAGGCTTTGTGTATATTGTGTATAATGAGCTAACACATGGATCCTCGCTTAGGTTTTCAATTGTTGGGGATAAAATCCTGGCATGCACATAAGATGTATCCACCAAAGGTGCTCAAAGAGTGCAAACATCATAAGTCTAGATGATATCGACCCTAACCTTAAGATAGATATATGTTTCAAAGGCCTATACCTAAGATAAAGATAAGCATCCTACCTGGATTTAAAATAAGAATAGAACAAGAGATGGATAAAGCCCATGGGCATAACATATGAAGACAAAATAATAGATCAAAGAAAACACACATTTACCCTAATCTATAGCATTGAATGACCAACCATTTACACAAGAATAAACATGCGATAAAGGACAAACAAGGTGTAAACACCTAAAATTAGAACCGCTAATCTTTGTATCTGCGTTTCTAACCTCTCAACACTATCACATCGATATTTTCATCTATAATCCTCTATCTTAAGTCTTATTTCTCCCCCATCATATTTACTCCCCTCGTAAATATCATCCTACACCTGTAAAATCCTATTCTACCCCTCCTAAACCACCCAAACCACTCACATTCCAAAATCAAATAAAGACAAAATATAACAAACACCTTCCTAACCATTTCATAACCCCTCACCCGCATAGCCCCCCTTTCACACAAAATAACAAAAAAATGACTCGATTGGAGTTAGTTTCAACCAAAATCGTAATCGTTAGCAATTCTATTTAAATGAGTTTCAACCCCCTTTCAAAAGGTTGGTCCATGCTTGTTGTTCCCTGAGACTAGACATTGCATTTAATTGTAACAAAGTCTTGTCACAAAGCCTAAAGAATGCTACAACAACACTTAAATTTTCCACGTGACATCAACAATCTCTTCATCATCTTTCAAACATCGTCCAACATTGAGAATCAACACAATAATCTTCCGGCCTCTCTGATCTCCCTAGCTCGGGTAACATCATATTCTCATCTTCATTCATCAACTTATACAAGGTAAGTCCTTTCCATTGCATTATTATCTCATTTACACGTTATTTACAAGCTTAAATTAACCTTCTCAGTATCCCTTTTGAGCTCTTTACCAATCTATAATCGACTTGTACATTTATATAGCAATCGCTTCCAATTTAATCCAATCACCGATGATTTACATTAATCGCCGACGACTTCTCCCAATCGCCGGTGATCTGTCTAAATTGCCAATGATTCTTGTCTGAAAGATCCTTTGACCCCTAAACTTGCTCTTCAAGAATTTGGACCCCATCATTGATCACCACTCTACCTTTCTAGGCATTTATCCAATCCTATCTAACTCCTTTGAGCCATCACTTTGTTAGTTATTCTAAATTCAACAAATCATTCATCTCACCCTTGTGAGCATGTAGCCATCCCCATCCTTTCTCATTTGAGCCATTTCATGATCCCTAGACTCCCTTTGGATCAGGTATCACCACATTATCAGACCATCATATAACCGTGGACCACATCAGTCCCTTTGCCTTTGCATTATTGGTTATATCATTTGTTTTATCATTTTATCTCATCATTATCAGATTGATTTCTTGAATGCAGATTGACATCCTTGCAAGTAATTCCATTGAATTCAGGGTAATGGCCTTTTCAGGAAATCTGCCATATATATATATATATATATATATATATATATATATATATATATAATCCTATCATTTTCTGAGTGTTTGTGCATTATAGGTAGTTTATCCCATTGTAAAGGACTTATGCACCCGCTTGGATCCGTCACCGAAATCGATCTTCCATTAGTATCAACATCGGTCACCATAGGTATCAATAAACCATGTTGTCTTCTCGAGGTCAGTTTGGTTTTTTAATTCTATTTTATTAATTTAGAATATGAAAGCAAAAACTCTTTGGTACATTCGGCATGCTCGGTGAAACCTATCCCTTTCATTTTCATTAAAATTTAACTTATAACTGTCTTCAAGTTGTCACTCGTGAACGATATCAATTATGTAGAATCACCCAGATTTTGGTTAATCGCATGTGATTCATGTAAATCACCGACGATCCATGCGGTCGATTTCAAATACTTAGTCGATCTACCTTTAGGGTTGTGTTTATTTTTTCTTTCCTATTTTTTTTCTAATCCTTATAGGTTTATCTCTTCTGGAGCATCTACTTTCGCAAAAATAAAAAAATCAAAAGCTAAATTACATATATGTTTTCTTTGTAATTTTGTTCTTCGCATCGCATTTTGTTTCTTGTCTTCATCAAACAAACATTTATTTTCAGGATTTAAAACTAATCTTTCATGTCTATATGATCATTTAGTCTAATTAAGAAGTTAACAAATTATATTCACTTAATTTTCCCCACACAAAAATGTAGTCACAAAATCTTGCATATTAGGCATCTTATTTTAGTAGTATCCTCTAGATTTGACCTTTGTCGGGCATCTAAGTGATCGTTCTTGCTTCGAAATCCTTTGTCAGTCTGCGACACTCTACGATAGTCTTTCTTTGATCATTTTTTTAATTTTTCATCATTATTATTTACTTTTTGGGTTGGCCATGGAGCAGGAGCTATGGGGAAGATCAGACCCCCAGAATATTCTATTTAAAATTTTCAATGTCGTACACTAAAATGTACTTTTTGAACAATATTTCTCCAATTTTTTTGAATAATAGTTAATCTAATCACTTCTTGCACTTTCGTGGAATATCACCTAGGGAAGGTCTCAAATTTTATACATTCAATATGACATATCACGCTTAATGATATTGTTACATGAGTTATCATTTTCATGGGTGAAGACACAATACATGTGGGTTCCTCGAATGTTAAAGGAATGAAGTTTAACCATACGTATGTTCGTTCACACTACATATAGTCAAACATCACAACATGTTAAGTGGATCAATTGGGTTCTACGAAACCTTTCGCTTAAATGAGTATCAAACTCAAGCAAATGATCCAATTTTAGTTTGAATTTGCAACGCATGACCAAATTGCACAAGTTTCTTTTGGCACAAAATCTTAATTTAAAGGAGCCAAATAAATATATGATTGTAGTTTTCACTATTTTAAATCCAATTAACTCGACTAAAACATAGATACAAATCTTATCCCCAAAATATGCTAAAATGTATAGAAAGTGTTGGCAAGAAAATTTGTCGGGGGAAAAATTGGTGGTTATCTTGCCAACTCTCTCCGGGAATCTAAGGCCCTCTACTTAATCGTGCAACTACCATATATGCATGCACGAGAAAATGAGTTTTATCTTGTGACCTTTCGTTTGGGGATCCAATAGGGGCACTCCATTGACCCTGTGGCAAAAACTTGCATATATTTGCAAGAGAGGAATTTTCTAGGAAAGAAAAAAGGGTGTGAGAAAGTTAGAAAAGAGAAACTAATCTAAGTAAAAATACAAAGACTTGCATACACTAGCCATAAATTTCATTACATGCACTTGAATTTAGAAGAAATCAAATCTGTAATAACAACAACAAGACCAAATAGCGTTTAATGAGCACAAAGTACCACTAAACTCCTCAGTCAAAAAAGGCTAAAATTCCTTCTTCCTTTATTGAAGCTCAAGCAGAAATTGTACATAACATAGAAATAGAAGACATTTTTGAGTAGGGAAAATGGAAGAAATTTTCTATCTCTTTTCTCTCTTCACAAGGATATCTCTCTCATGAATTCACAAAAAAATAGCTCCAATATCTAAGAAGTCTAAGAAGTTTTCTAAGAAGAAGATCAAATGAGGAGCTTGTTCCATTTTTTAGAAGAGAATGCAACTCTTCATCTTCCCAATGACTTTTCAAATACTTTAATTTGACTTTAGACTGTTCATATTCCACTTAAATATTTAAGTCCCTTTATAAAATCAAGGCGACTTAAAGTTATATTAAAAAGTGCAAACCCCCAAAAAAATATAACATTGATGAGAGAGAGCATTGGGTGAGAAAAGAAGAGAGAGAAAGGAAGAATTATGTGGAAGAATGAGTTGCTACAGTGGATTTGATCTCACTTCTTGATTGGTTTCCACTTCACGCTCTTGAGAAGGCCTATGTCCCTCTAAGATCCTTGCTGAAATAAGTTGTTGCAGGTTCCACTTTGTCGGCATGAGGAATGCAAACGCAGCTCAAGGTATCTATCCATTCATCAACCACACTGTTGATGTCTTTACGCTTCCAGAAACATGATGAATGTTTCTCTGTGATAAGTGTAATAGAGGCATGTATCTTTGAGAGGAAGTCGAGGGTGTCCTTAGTGAAGGACAATGGGTTTCCTACCTCTTTCTTGACATATTCTTCAAATGGACCAATCAACTCATCAATAGTTGTATCCTCGCCCATTATAGGTACTCCCAGTTTCTGAGTTTTCCGATTTCCACTATCCTGCAATTTGTATGTTTGTTCCTCTTTTCCCTCTAACTTGTGATGGCTCGAATGATTGCCTCAAACCTGATTACCAAGGACCTCACCCATACACATGACAATTCCTCTGAGGGAGTTTCAAATATCTTCATTTCGATCAACTCATGATGATGAGTGCTACTCATTTCATCTACTATTGGGCCCAAATATTCCTAATAGCTCCTTTCTTTCTCCAAGTCCTGTAGTCATTTTTGCACCCACCAAAGAACAAGGGAATCCCATGCACATCGGCCTATCACTCAGCGGGTGTTGGGTCCTCACCCGAGGCACGTGTGGGCGCCGAGTCTCTCCTTTATGTGAGTTTAGTGGGAAACATCATCTATGATAGGAACTTAAGGAGAGTGAGCAGAAATGAGACATGCAATCATCATAGAGCTCAGAACGGCTTCTAGACCAATGCAATCATTCCAGATAGAAAGATACTTAACATATTATAGGACTGGACCAAAATAGAAAGGAAAATACATAAGGATTCATACTCATTTCATAAACATACATGAAACAAAACTATGAAGATATGTGTATGGACCAGAATCATTAATAATCATATTCAAATAAGTTGGTAACCTCATTACATCCATTAGATCCATTACAAAACATCATAGTATGGCAGACTGAAGTCATACATCATAACTGGATTTACATCCCTTAGCTCTCAAAAAGAAAATTTACAATCCCAAGCCCCTTGATGCATCCTTCTCCTATATTTCATCTACCTAACCCAGTATAACTCCTCACAACATTTCTATAGATCTCTGCTCTCTATTGATCTACTCTCTCCTCTTTATCTCCTGCGGGCACTTGTATTTATAGGCCTCTTGAACTACCAACCCACCTTTCTGAGGCTTTAGATCCATCACCAAGTGTCCCAATGTGGTCCTCCATGGGAGCATGCTCCTCCAGGCCTGAGCTCTCCACTCCTTGCCATGATGGTCTTCTAGAAGCTTCCAACGCAAGGTATATTCCTTTCTAGGCCAACCTGTTTCCAGGCTGACACCTTATCCATTCATCATGTGTAGTTGGGTCATGCTTTTCATGTGTCCTGCTTGATATGCCAAATATGACTAAGTCCCAAAACCTTGTTTTTCCTTGCGCGCACGCTACTTATTCTATTAAACCCTCCTAGAACCCTACCTTACGCACCTTCTCCTTACATGACTTCTCCTTGCATACCCCCTCAACTTAGGCCTTGCGTGCTCATGTGCCTTTTTGTACTTAGTCAATATTTTAGGGGCCCAACATCACCCCACACTTTACCTGTTCTCCTCCCTCGGGAACACTTCTTCAAAGCAAAGAGAAAAAGAATCATTATAGACTTAACATCCACGGGAAAGAATAAAGGAATGAAGAACTGGGAAAGATGAAAGAATGGGGAAGTGTTTCATTATTTGCAACAAGCTAGGAAAATATATTTGCAAGTCGACCTCTAACTTGTTCTAGGCATCGAATTCATTTTGCACTCTCTAGCGAGAGGTTGCCTACTAGGCGGTTACCTCCTCAAAACTCAGTCCATCTCCTTGAGTATTCACTTCCTCAACCACCGCTTATAGCTTCTTGCCCACATCCTCAAACACATCCATCCTTCTTGTAATATGTGGGTATAACTCCTTCAACCAATTTTTAATTGAACCTCGTAAGGTTTCAATAGCTTCTGACTTCTTCTCAACCTCGATTAGGATCCTCTCCTGCTCCGCTATGTTCCCTTTGTTATTATCTTAGAATTCCTTGAGCTCTACCTCATGAGTGGCAACAGAACACTCATCACTCTATCTCTATTTGCACTGGTTGTCATACGCGGCCTCAACAACTTTGGTAGCAATTTTTACATCAACAAGGACCTTGTTGTATTCGGCAATGATTGCTACAACCTTCAGTTTGTCTTCACTTTTCAGGTGTGTTGATACTTCTTCTATGGATTCTAAGGCCAATGACTTCCTTTCCATGGTGAGGATACATGTTAAGTCCTCAAGGCACTCCAGGGTAGATCCATACTTCTGCGTGGGTGGTGCTAGGTTTGGATGCTTCAAAATAATGGCATCTATGATGGATTTTACCTTCTTATACACCTCGTGTACCTTTTCCTTCTCATCCCTTAACTCACACTTTAGTTGGGTCATTGACCAACTCTTCTTGCTTCAGATCTTTTGTTCTCCCAGCTAGCTCTTCTTCTTTCTTTTCTAGTTCAGCCTCTAGAAATTTAACTCTGTCATTTCTCCCAAAAAGTCTAGCTTCTACCTCAACTGAAACTTTGTTGAGCGTGTTACATATTTTTCATCATCCGAAAGTTGTTGGGCATTCACCAAGGGGTTGTCTCCTTTTGACTCAGGCACCTTCATTATTTCTCCTTGGCTTACTTCAAATTCTAGCTCATCGATGTGGGACTCAATTGCCCAAGAGAGCATCTTCCTCATCCGAGGGTATGCACCTTCTTCATCAAACGACTTCATGGCCAAGAGTTTCTTTGTTAACACTGTGCTTTGGAAACACACGTGCAACACCTTGTTTGGATCATCACTATAGTCCATTCTTGGTCTCTAGTTCTCCATGCACTTTCCTCCTATGTGTGTGCCCTTAGGAATAGCTACCGCCAGATTGGGGCCTCTCGCGCTGCCGTGATATTTTCCTACAATTGCTTCCTTATCTTCATTCATCACTATTTTAGTGTGCACTCCAACTCTTGTTTACCAAGGCTTCAATGATTTTAATTGCTTCTCTTTTTCCACCTTGTTTATCTACTCTTGCGTGAGGCTTGGAGTCATTTTATCCTTCATGCTAACCTCTTCACTTCCTCCCATGTCCTGGCTGCCCTCCTCCTCCTGGCTGCCCTTCCTTCGAACAAAGTGATAGTCATTCTTCTCCTCTTCGCCTTCTTCTCCCGAATCGTACACGCTGAAAGAAATTGGTTATTGGTCTCCTTTAGGTTCATCTTCTTCATCATCATTCCTCTCACCCCTGTAGTTCTCCAAGCTCTCTGTGTCCTCTGAATCGCCTTCCTCCATCACCTGCATTTCTTCCTAACGGGGATTCCAGTATAGGGATTCAATTATTTCTTCTTCCTTTGGTGATTTCTCCTTTGTGATAGGATTTTATTGTTCGGCGCCTCCTCTGACGGCAGGGACCTTTTCCTATGCGTGTAAGTGCTAGTTATAGCACTTGTTCCTGGAGTGCCCACTGTTTGTGTATCTTGGACACTTGGTGCCTTTTTCTTTATCTCTTCTATCTCCTTTTTCTTGGGCATGGTCTTCTTTCTACATGTTGGGTCTTCAGGTATAGATATCTCATTTTCAAGATAAGCACCCTTCTCAAACTTGGGCCTTATGCGAAGGTATACACGCACCATGAACCTCCCTGCAATAGGCGAGTCGAGGTTTCATCATCTGAACTTCATGCGATACATAATTTTCCACGTATGCACACTTGTTGGGGTAGACCAACATCCTGTGCATCTCCCTATGGTCCCGATCCATATTTCCAAGGTCAAGCTTCAACTTCTTGGATTCCTTGAATCTATTTACTCCCGCCTGGAAGTACTGAGTGGTGAAGGAGAATGGAAGTTTACACCATGGGCTCATGTTTTCATCAACCAACTTAAATCTGCCAATGCAGAAGTGTTGGTATACTACAAATTCAGCTTCTCCATCTGGGAGCACTGACAGTTGTTCTAGGATCCTCCACTCTACCCCGAACGCATTCCTCAAGCACGTATACCACTTCTTAATATGCGCCTTGTGAACGGAAGTCATGCTATCGCAAGTGTATTTTTCAAATCTTTTTATAGGAAAGGGGTCTTCCTCTAGGTACTCCCAAATGAACTTATCCACCGCATCTGGCACTCCAATCTCTAAAAACACAATAGTTAAGAGGACATTGTCAAAAAGTATTTTGTCTCCTTCCTGCACCCTACTGATAGTTTCATCTTTGATGAAGGAAGAAAAATTATAGATGGTGCCTTCTAAATTTTTTTTACACACGTTTAATCAGGCCTTATTTACTTGTGTCCACCTTTCTTGGTCATTAAGTTTGGTTACCAGGCACGTGACCATTCTCATCATCGGGTCTTGGATATTTGTAATATCAAAGTACCTTGACCCCTCTTGTATGTATATGTGGTGAAGGTTTCGTTGATGGCTTCTTTGTCACATAGGTCGTCCTCTATAATTTTTTCCTTCACAAATGAGACTGTGAATCTTGAAATCAACCGAGGAGTTATACGCATTTTTCACCCCATGAAGTGAAAGTGGTCTTCGTGTATGTGTGACATCAGCCACTGATAGAGGCACTCAGGCTTCCCAAAGTAGGGCAACTCATAGAGTTGCAACAATCCTACCTTTTCCAACTTCACTTTTACTTCGTCGCTATAAATGGGTAGCCCTTCTGGTGTCCTCTTGTTTTTCGGGCACACTAACTCCAGTGCCATTTCCTTTTTAGTCATGTTTATGCTGATGGTTATAATCTCTTCTTTGTCATTTTTCTTAAATGGGACTCCCACTCCTTTCCAAGTAAAACCCCATATGGGTATTGCATTTCTGCATACCATTCTTCATTAGTACTTGCGGTAGTTTCTTGTTGTTTTCCCTTTTCCTTTCCTTTGCCCTTTTTAGGTGTTACAATTGGTTTCTTGGGTGTCATTGTGTAGGTTATCTTTGCACTTCAACTTCTCTTGCTCTACTTCTCTACCCTTTCCAAGCTTAGATCTCAAACTTGTGAAGAAAATCCTTTTCAACCCATGCCCTAGCTGTCAAACCCTCACTGGAATATCCCTTTCACAAGACGATGCTTCTCCACAACTCTCTCTATGCCCGTGAACTACTTCCCTCCTAGTTTGTAGATCCAAACTAGTCACTCACAGTTAAATTTTTCCAATTTTTCTTCACACGGATCAACTCTGGAAACCCTAGTTTGTAAAATATCTTCCTTATTCATATTTGCAATATAAATAATGAAATGCCCAACCTTCTATTTATAGTTTTTCCCTCTTTTTAACATTAAATGATACCTCACTTACCACCGTACTTCAACACTTAATGCGGATTTTTAAACAAAACTTGACTTTAGCGCCTTAACTCACATGCCCAACCTTGTGTGAACAAACCCCCAACCTTGGTGCACAACCAATCCATCTTGACATGAGACTTTTACACGTGCATCACCAGCGCCGAAGGTACTTTCATCATGATTTTTTCTCTCACCTACCTTGTGTTGCTTTTGCGCTTCTTCCTCTCTTATACATGGATTCACAATGTAGCCTTACCCTGACACCAACCATCCTTTTTCACCTTTCCTTCCATGCACTTCCTTTCTAGGGCCATCCAACTGGGCTTTCCAATGCAATCCTTCCTGGTGCTTCACACTTTGTAATTTCTTCCACCTTACTCCACCCCACACTAAAATGATGTGCGGTCCTCTGCACATTCACAACCTTCAAAAAGTAATGAGGTTACCGGTGCCCAAGGTGCAACACAAAACATCAATGAGAAAGGAAAACAAAAGAAAATAAAATGCATTAAAGGAAATCCTAATCTAACTAGCAATACTACCTTATTACAAACACCAAGAAGACTTATTTATAGTAGGGCTTCAGCCTACTCCCATTGAAGTGTCTTAGCAATCTCATCCCATCCAACGCTTGTAACTGGTATGTGCCTGAATCAAGGATGTACGAGATGATGTAGGGATCCAACTGATGAAATTTTAAATTCCCAAGATGGCACAGAAACTTAGAATCATATAGTAGCACCATCTACCCAACCTCAAACATTTTGTTCTTAATGTGATGATCGTGTCATGCCTTTTGTTTTGATTTTTCATTTGTCTAGCTCCACATGTCTAATGATCCTCTCTCATCCAATTGTATTAATTTGTCTATTCTTTCCTCCAGTGCTTGTTCATCATCTAATCCTCCGGTGCTATATATGCAAAGAAGGTAACATGAATTCAACTGGTAGGACAGCCCCCACACTAAACACCAATTGAAATGGTGTGGCTTTATTCAACCACTTGTAGGTTGTCCTATATGCGTAAAGAATGATTGATAATTTTTCATCCCAATCTTGTCTACCAACATCACAGATCTTAGTCAATGTATGACTAAGTATTTTATTAAACACATCAGTAGTTCCATCTGCTTTAGGGTGATAGGGAGTAGTTTTGTGATGGGCCACCATGAACTCTGATAATAGAATCTTGACCATTTCATTGAGGACGTGCGTACCTCTATCACTTGTCAAACTCAATGGACATCCATACCTGCTGATTATGTTTTCCTATAAAAATCTAGCAGTTGTAGCCACTGTACAATTCTTTGTAGGCGATGCATCTGCCCACCTTATTAAATAATCAATGCAAGTGAGGATATACCGTGAACCAGTCCTTCACACCGCTAGTGAGATTGGTCTGACAAATTCAATAGCCCATTTCTCAAATGGTTCCATGATGGCTATTGGTCATAAGGGCATTTCATCCCTTTTCCCGAGGTTTGCCAAGGCACGACAATGGTCACGGGCTTTGCAGAAACTCAATGTAATCTTGATAAATGGTCTCCCACCAAATCCACGTGAGTAGAATATTTCACGTGGTTGCATTTCCTACATAGTGCCCTCCTACAATCCCACCATGTGCTTCTTCTATAATTGTAACGCACTCATGTTCTAGTACGCATCGGTGCAGAACCTCATCACGACCCATTTTTATAGATCTCCACTAATTAGCATGTAGGGCATGGTGCATATGGCCAACTTCTTCTTCTCTAAGGCCTTCATTTATGTCTGGTGCCACACCTATTTTAAGGAATACCAAAATGTCCTCCAAATCTGAGGGTGTGCGCCATAACCTAAACGATGATTGCTTGTCTAGCATAGTCTCTCAATGCCCCTGCGCATCCTCTCCTAAATCAATCCTAGAAAAATGATCAAGTCTGGAATTACTTTTACCTAGTTTGACAACTACCATGAACTCAAATTATTGGAACAATAGTACCCACCGACATATGCGCCCTTGTAGAATGGGCTTGTTCACTAAGTATTTCAATGCCATATGGTCAGTGTAAAATATAAAAGGGGTTTCTAAGCAAATATTTATGCGAACTTGTGAAGCATGTAGATCATTGACAAAGTCTGCACTCGGTTATAGTATAATTATGTCTGTTGGTGTTAACTTCCTGCTTGCAAAGCACAAAGGATGATCAATAATCCCTTCACTAGGATGTGCAAGTACTACTCCAATGGTAGTTCCTGAGGCATCCACATGAACATGGAAAGGTTTATCCCAAGAGGGGAAACATAGGATGGGCACGGTGACAAGCCTATCCTTCAAAGTGTTGAATGCCTTCTGCTGTGCCTCTCCCCAATGAAAGGAACTTTTATGTTTAAGCAAATATTTTAAAGGTACGAAGATCTTGGCATATACCTTGATGAACTTCTTGTAGTACCCCGTATGCCCAAGAAATCCACACACTGCACTTTGACTAATAGGCTCCCTCAATCCCACAATTTCTGCAACTTTTGCGGGATCTACTAATAAGCCCTCCTTACATATGATGTTCCCCAATAATGTTCCAAATGGGGTAGCAAAGACACATTTCTTAATGTTGAGGGATATCCTCAACTACCGACACCTTTCAAACATCAGCCTTAAGTTATCACAATGGTCCTTTCTAACCCATATACTATCCAATCATCCAGGTAGACTTGAAGAAATTTATGGATGAAGTCTGGAAAGCTTGTACCACAATGCATGAGAACACAAAAGCGCATTCTTCAACCCAAAAGGCATGACTGTATAGGAAAAAATTCCCCACTCAGTGGCAAAAGTCATCTTCCTCTAGTCCTCCTTCATGATCCTTACCTGGTGATAGCCCTGAGAATCCATCTGTGAAAGAGTAGACCTCCCACCTGCTACTCCCTCTAAGATTTCTTCAGTAAATGGGGTTGGGAAAGGATCAATGATACACACTACATTCAGGTCCCTGTAATCAACATAGATCCTTATCCTTTTGTCCTTCTTGATGCTAATTACCATTGGACTTATCCACTCTGACTCTTCAACAACTTCAATGATGCCCGACGCTATCATCTTATCTATTTCTTCCTTGACCTTCATGCACAGGTTAGGATTCATTCGATATGGTCTCTTCTTGATTGGGCGCACACCTTCCTTCATATTTATCCTCATCTCCCCAAGGAATGGTGGATGCCTTTAAGCTCATGATACCCATGTGGGAATAAATCCTCAAACTCACGTAAAAGATCAATGATCTTAGAGACTTATTTCTCTAACCAATAGTCTCCAATGATTGCCTCCTTAGGCTCTTCTTCTGAGCTGATGTTAACCTTCTTTGTCTTTAAAGTTCATGATAGGTGCGCGTCCACTCATAAGAGCTATCTAACACCTTGCATGTCCCTACAGAATGGTCAACATCCAAATTTTCGCTTCTTCCCCATCAATTATATAAACCATCTTTCCTTTTTCTTTTTCCACACACGCACGCTCAAGTTGGACCTCTTCTGGTTATGTCTCCTCAAAGCGTGCCTCCAAGCCAAGTTCACCTAGCAAGTCCAGTAGCCTATCTTCTGCCATGGCACTATCCCCAATGGTAAGGAACTTGATAACCTATAATGCCTTATCCACCAAGGGTTTTGTACTCTGATACTCAAATGTTTGAATGAGATCAGCTGCTAACTCTTGCCAATTCCCTATCTGGTGGCGTGTCTCAGCATGAATGTACCATGCATGTGCATAACCTTGTAATGTAGAATATAGTTTGTGTACCCATAGGGATGGTGGTAAAGCCTCCGCACCTTCTCTAGACCCTCTCACAATCCTGGATATGGAAAGAGGTGGGTTCCTTACCATGATAATATTTGATGGCGGTGGGCGCATTGCTTTTAGAGAACTGGACAGAGAGGGAAATTCTCACCTCACGCCATTCCAAGAGGTTTTCTTGATGTGTAGCCCACCACTATACCACTATCTTTGAGCGGGACATAACTTAACATCCCTCTTCATTCATTCTCCTTCTTCCACTGAGCTTCCATCTCCTGCAAAAAGATCTCAGGGAAGGCTCCTCCTGAATACTTAGGTAGCTTCTTTCCTCCTAGGTGCGGACTATATGTGCCTTTGTCACCTTTGTCACCGATCCTCTCAAATGTCTTTGATCAATTCATACGTCCCATGTGCCCAATTATCACACGCTATATTGGTGGTGTCACTTAGGGACTGAGCATCCTCAAACCGGATAACTCCCTCTATGGGATGAATTATCTCTGGATCCCTGATTGAGCACACATATATTCTATCTAGGACCTCTTCTCCTAGGGGTTTAGTATAGGGTGTTGATTTTCCATCAGCTAGGGGTATGATGACCCGTTCCTCCTCATTTTCAAAGCTTATGTATCCCTTGTTGAACCGAAGATCCGTATTGTTCTTATAGCACCATGGGTGCCCAAGTAATGCTAGGAAATTGTTTACCTTAGTGAGTGCCAAGACTTCAAAGTCCCCAGTAAACTTAGCCCCCTAAATGGTGATAGATGCATCCTTTAAGACATCGATGGGCATTGCCTTTGTTTTTTTTTCCATATACAACACATTTGAAGATGGCTGTAATGTAAGTCTTCCCATCTGATGCCATGCATCCAAGGTGAGAACATTGACCTCCGCACCTATGTTAATGAGGATATTACTAAGGAACCATCCATCCATGACTGCATTCAATGTGATCTCCTTATCATAGTCAAGGTTGTGAGGGGGAAGGTTTGCATGTAAGACCTACCTCTCATGCTCTTCTCCAATGTGTGGTACCTTCTCTCTCAACCATGATCCTACAAGGGAATAATATTCTCTTGCCTTAGCATTTTACATACTTCCTTGACCTCATCTAGGTCATCCTTTGGCACCTTGACCTTCCTTCTTTTCTCCTCCCTCTTGGACTGCTCCTTTAGATACTAGATTTCTCCTTATAAACTCCGAATGATGTCCATGGTTTCTTGATATACCTCCTTTTGATGCACAAGGTCTAGGTACTTCCCATGTACCACTTCTTCCCTTGAAACCAGGTTCTTCTGCCTTGGCATTTCCTTTGTGTGCGTGGCCTCTGCTCTTGTTGTTACCATAACATGTTCCAAGCCTACATCACGTGTCACCCATGGCATCCATTATGTGTCAGCCTTCTTAATTCTTACCATTGCAATGCCCTTATATTTTTGGTCTGCTTGATTCATATGCTCATAGAGTTCCGGACACTCTTCATACTTTTGCTTCTTCCCGCACCATGAGCACTTTGCAATAAGTCTGGACACTTGTGCTTGTAGTGGTATGTAGATCCACAATTAAAACAAGTTCCACGTGGGAACTCACTTCTTCCTCCGTGGTTACCATGACCATGAAATCCTCCACAAAATCCCCTTCCGCATGTACCGCATCTCGTGCGCTCCTCATAATGGTGATCATCACCCTTAGAACCACTTGCAAGGATAGTTTGGCACACACCAAGATCAATGGCCTCATGGATTTGGTCAATAAGCCTACAATCCTTAGTATCATGGGTTATAGAGGTGTAGATCTTATAGTAGTAAGACACATTCTTCCGCATTGCGCGCTACTGACAAGGGACATCTACTTGCATCATGGTCCCCATGAAAAATCTCACAATCTGCTACGACACATACTTTCCTCTGGGGGAAACTATCCTTGACATGCCCCTCTACCTCACAATCCTGTACACCATGTACCACTTTGCAAATCTCATGGGTTGAGTTCATGACAACTTCTCACCTTGCTTAGCCATAAGCAGGATTTGAGCTTTTAGGAAGGGGCTAACACCAAGTATCAACACTTCCAAATGCTTCGACATGCAGAACATCTTCTAACACCTCGAGTGGGTCTGTGAAAAGTCTTATGAGATAAATCTCTTCTAAATGGTGTTATCAACCCTCCAAAAACCACTGAGCATGCTTTGAAGGGTGAATGTCATATGATAATTTTGACAGGAGAGTTTTAAACTATGCATTGTACTCTTGTACACTCTCTGCCATTCCTGTTGAATCTCCTTTAGGGCGTTGATGCTCTTCCCGATCAAACTCAGGGATGTGGAATTCTTCTAGGAAGGTATTTTTATACGTGGTGTAATCTACCACCATTCGATGGGGTAATACTTCTTATAACAACTATGAGCTCACCCTTGTAATGTTGTTGCATTGGCCCACCTTCCACTCTAGACCAATGATCCCTTTAAGTGCGCCATAGTAACTCACACTTGTGCACATGTTCTGTAGCATCTTGATACCCATATATTCGGTAAGTGCAAAGACATCTCAAAAAAACACTTGGGGGTGGTTGGGATCCTCGTCCTCCCGAGCGAGCCTTGGTTTCCCTGGTGTTTCCTCTACCACTGGATCCACTAGATCCACTAGGTCCTGTGCCTCCTAACCCACCAGATCCACCGGATCCACTAGGTCATGTTCCCCCAGTCCCACCAGTTCCACATCTAGATTCTCTTGTAGCTAGTAATGGGCACGAAGTGATTGCGCCTAGGGTCCCTAAAGTTTCACTGAACTCACAGACCGATGGTGCGTGATAATGTCTCACTACCAATAGTGTACCCCATGCCACTCCCAGATGCGAGATGAAAGAAAATTCCTCCAAACACTAGAATGGTATGTGCAGCCATAGAAGTCCCAAATGAGAAATTATATCTCCTAGGTGCAGATCGGTCACTTCCACCGATACCAACTAGGTTAACAATATTCTTCCTTGATCATGGAAAACCAAGTGCTAGGGTTTGGTCACTAGGTGGTTCGGATGCGCTCCAACGACTCTTCTCTCTTCGCACAAAAACTCTCATAAGAAGACGAAGGGGTCTCTCTTACGTGCTTGCTAAGATGGGGTAGCACATACTACTTAGGTTCCATGTCCTCTGCATGAACCTCAAATCCTTCCTGCAATGTCTTATCCATCACACTTGCAAACTTGCATTGTCTAGCAATCTCCCTTTCACACACTTCACTATACTTGAGTCATCTCTCCTCCCTTTCTTTCTCAGTCATAATATATGCCATCTTCCTCCACCCTAGCTTCCTCACCCAACGCTCAGGAAAGTTTAAACAGCCATCGGAAATGCCTCTAAACTTAAGGTAACAATCAAGATCTTCATTGCTAGAGGAATAACACGTAGAAATGACCCTATGGGCTCCCTCAGAAATTCAATCTCAATAAATTCCGGACAAGAATATGTAGAAATAACATACTCCAGAGTGTAGCTAGCCAATAATCCTTTCCACTAATGATCCACAACACGAGTCCACATCAGATCTACATCTTGTAGCCTCTGGTACTCTTCTTGGGTCCACACGCATGATCTATAATACCAACTTGATCTAGATGCATATGCCGAGAGCCATTCATATAGCTCTACTGGGAAGCAACAAATTTTTTTAATACAACTCATGGTAGAGGTTCTCTTCTACCCATATATGTGTATCAAACTCAGGTCCAGTGTTGAATATCTGAGAAAATTCATCCTCCGTGCTCTTAAACCATGTTTCAACACCTTCCAAGGTTAAACGATTTGTCATCACTCATTACACAAATCATGATGTATGCCATTTCCCACTACAACTTTGAAAAGAGGTCATGGAAATGGAACCAAGATGTAGTCATTTTTACACCCACCAAAGAACAAGGGAATCCCATGCGCACCGGCCTATCACCCAGTGGGTGTTGGGCACTCACCGAGGCATGCACGGGCATCGAGTCTCTCCTTTATGTGAGTTTAGTGGGAAACATCATCTATGATAGGAAATTAAGGAGAGTGAGTGGAAACGAGACATGCAATCATCATAGAGCTCAGAACAACTTCTAGACCAATGCAGTCATTCCAGATAGAAAGATACTTAACAAATTATAGGACTGGACCAAAACAGAAAGGAAAATGCATAAGGATTCATACTCATTTCATAAACATACATGAAACAAAACTATGAAGATATGTGTATGGACCAGAATCATTAATAATCATATTCAAATAAGTTGGGAACATCATAACATCCATTAGATCCATTCTGAGAACATCACAATATGGAAGATCGAAGTCACACATCATAACTTGGATTTACATCCCTTAGCTCTCAAAAAGGAAATTTACAATCCCAAGCCCCTTGATGCATCCTTCTATAGTTCATCTACCTAACCCAGTACAACTCCTCGCAACATTTTGTAAAGCTTTGCTCTCTATTGATCAACTCTCTCTTGTTATCTCCTACGGGCACTTGTATTTATAAGCCTCTTAAAATTCTAACCCACCTTTCCAAGGCTTCAGATCAATCACCAAGTGTCCCAATGTGGTCCTCCATGGGAGCATGATCCTACAAGACTAAGCTCACCACTCATTTCCATGATGGTCTTCTAGAAGCTTCCAACACAGGCTATATTCCTTTCTAGGCCAACGTGTTGCCAGGATGACACCTTATCCATTCATCATGTGTAGTTGGGTCATGTTTTTCATGTGTCCTGCCTAATATGCCAAATATGGCTAAGTCCCAAAACCTTGTTTCGCCTTGCACGCACATGCTACTTGTTTTATTAAACCCTCCTAGAACCTTGCCTTACGTGCCTTCTCCTTGTGTGCCCACCCCTCAACTTAGGCCTTGCACGCTCATGCACCTTTTTATACTTAGTCAATATTTTAGGGGCCCAACAAGTCCTCCTTGAGTGTCTATGTCCTATTTTCTATCACACACATGTAAGTGAAGATTTTGACCACTTCTTGGAGCACTGACTTCCCTTTTTCAAAATTGAGTTAATCCATTCATTATTCACTTGCCCCTATCATTGTGAACTTGTGTGTCCTCCTGATGGATTTACGGATTAAAGCTACTAATGGGCATAACTTCCTCAGTGGGAATTTTTGTGGCATTAGGATCAACTAGATGTTACACATAGAATGATAGAGTTCACACCTGCTCTTTTAGTTCATCAATATTCTTCTTATACTCCTTATTCCTTGCCACCATGCAAGTGGAAGATTGTTGATACATGTGCAAATCCCCTTCATGAGTTTCGATCCTAGTTAGATTGTGCTCATCTCATAGTCAGCTAGTGTCATCTCATCCACTAGCTTGATTACCTTGGGCTGAGCTACTTTGATGTATTGATTACTTGTTTCCCCACTATAAAACCATGAGGCTATATGTGTGAGCTTTCTTGATATTTTTTCTTTGGCCAATGAGACAATCGTTGATAGATTAAGGGCTACCACTTGTTATAAAGTGCGGGTGTAAAGGAAAATTTTTCCTACATCCAAGGAAACATCTCATTAGATTCAGGATCAATGATAGGTGCACCAACAGTTCCCTGTTCTGAAGGAAGAGGAAAATCTTGAATGAGAGAAGTATGGTTGTCAACAAGAGGTGGGATTGTACATACCCAAAATTGTATGTACAACACTATCAGAAAGAGGTTATAGAAACCCAAATGATGATTAAGATATCTTTGCAAGGTGTTTGGAATCTAGAAAGTGCACTGAGTATACATTTACACACTAAAATACCTTATATAACCTTTGCATGCTTTGTTCTAACTCCTTTCCTCTTTTTGCTTACATTTTGGTCTTTAGTGACAAGATCGTCGCCCTACCCAGGCGGCGGTCCCGTGATCACCACCCATGACATGGTGGCGGTCCTAAAACCGCCACCTCGTGCTAGGTAGTGGTCATGTCCACATTTTATAGAAGCTTCTAACGCACTCGTCGACGTGAAAAATCAAGTTGCACTTGCAACTCTCAACTACTTCTGCTTTGTTTAGAGTTTCCAGCCACTTTGTAATAGTAATTCTCCATTTTAAATGATAGAGCATGGAAATTTGGACTTGCCTTCTGGTGAGTAAGAAAAATATAAATACTAAGCTTGTTTACAAGCAAATGGCCCCTCTCTCTATGATTTATCATTTAGTGTGTCTGAAAGCTCCTCAACAAGTCTCAATAGGTCTAGATTTTGTATAAGTTCTCAGCCTCTCAGTTCAAGGCTCCTCTCCTTCTTTCTGATTTAGAGATCACTTGATCTCTCTTGTTTCATCTTGTTCCATTGTTGTTCTCAAACAACTAGTTTAGCATAAAAAATTTTAGTTCTAAGTTCAGATTCAGTTCATTTGAGAATCTTGATTCTACCTAGAGTTTTAGGTCATTGTTTCGTCACAGGAAGTATAGGTCCTAGAGTTTTTCGGTGTGTTTGTGTTGTATCCCTGTAACAATCTTGCTAGGAATCACATAGCCAAGCTCTATTCTCTTGCAATATCCCTCTCCTACTTGCATTTCGTTCAGGTTTATGTTTGTAGTGCTTGTTCAAACAACCACTTGAGAACAAGGAAACAACCTAGGGTTAGCTAGAAAATTATGGAATTTTTTTTTAAATTTTTATAGAAGTGTCTACAACTAAGTTGCAAGACATCAGTTTTCACTAACAGGTTCCAGAACAAATCCTAATTACCAAAACAAAAATTTACTTTATTGACCCATAACAAGTTCACAAGGTTCCAATTTTAGGGTTACATGCTTTAGTTAGGTTCAGGGAGTAATTTACCCCATACTTGCTTTCTAACAGGATCAGAACTTCAACTAGATTTTTCTCCTACTAAAAATTCCTAAACCATTCCCAATGGATAGGAAATTTTCTCACCTTTCTAGTGATATAAAGAAGTCCTTCTAACTCCTTACAGAACTCAAGTTATGAGTGGGCGGAGTTCAAGGGTAAAATTTCCCTAGAGGGACACATGGTAAAAGGAGGGGAAAAGCCCTTGGGACGGATTGGCGGGTCGCGGGGTGACATTGTGAACTTTTACAAATGTAGGCTTAAGGGAAAAAAGTTCTTGGCACCCCCGCGGGTCCCTAGGTGGACACATGTCAAGTTCTAACGCCAAGCAGAGAAGGGGGAAGGGAAAACAGAGCGGAAGGTCAATTTGGCACTTTGTGCCAATGAAAAGGAAAAAAAGGGAAAAAAAGTGCGAGGGTCTGCGCACCTGCTAAGGGATAGAGTCCAAAGGGGAAGGTGGGGAATCGGGCCATGAGGATAAGTTTAAACTTTTTCCAAAGCCAAAAAAAAAAACAAAAGGGAGAAGGAAGGTTTGCCCTCCCGCTTCCACCCCCAAAGTGCCACGTGGCACGCTCCCATTGGCCGCGGGCCGGCGGGGCCAAAACATAAAATTTCCCAAAATTTTTTTAAAAGGGTTAAGTTCAAAATGAAATTGCACCTCCGCCGAAGCCATGAGGGGACACGTGGCACCCTTTGATTGGCTGCGGGTCGGCGGAAGGATAAGTGAAAATTTTCCAAAATTTTTCAAAAGGATAAAGGGTTAAAAAGAATCTGCGCCTCCGCCTCAACCCTGGAGGACACATGGCACCTTCTGATTGGCTGTGGGCTGATGGAGGGAAAATTCAAAATTTTCCCAAGGTTCAAAATTTCTAAAAATTTTCCTAAGGCCAAAAGACGGGAAATTTTTGGCTTGCGGGCCCGCTAGGGAAAATTTTCCCAAATTTTCCCACCCAAGCTCAAAAATTTCTAAGTGCCATAACTTGAGCTAGAAAGCTCAATTTTGGGAAAATGAGGACTTTTTGAAATATCGATGCCCTCTTTGCACAGGAAGCATAAATTTTACTTTTTGTTAAGTTCTTAAGGGTCAATTTTTCAAAAAGGATCTGCAGGCTTTTAATTTGTGAACTGGCAATTTGTAGCTTCATATTTTGGTTAATTTTGGACTCCTCCTTCACTCAACATGTCAAAAAGACATGGAGGAATGGTCTAGGGAGAGTTTAGAGTGTTTTAGTGAAGATCAATTTGTCTAATTGGTTCAAGTTTACATTTTTTTGGCAATAGACGGAAAAAATGACTATGCAAGCTCCGAATTGAATTTTATTAAGTTTTGGAAATTCTTTCTTAACTGTTATAGTAAATTTGAGTTCCTTAGGTATTAATAAGTCTAAATTTCAATGTTTAATATCTTGTTGCTTGGTGTAAGTATGAACTGTTCATTTTTAATAAAATGTAAATTGCCAGAATGAAGTTTTAAATCAGTGAACTATTTCTTTTAAGTCTGCATGCCAATTTATCATTTAAAAGTGTGTATAGTTTCTAATTGGTCTCATATATTTTCTTATTAAATATTCTATTCAATTCTAAGTTAGAATACAGTTCATATTTCAATTCAAATATGTATTTTACAAAGAATACAACATTGTCTTTCATTTCCACACATTCTTTCTTTTCCAAACAGAGATCAAACTTCAATAATAATCCAAATCTAATATGCAATACACTTTTGAGAAAGGAATGCAATATTTTAATGATCAACAATTACATCCTTTCAACTTATCAATTTCCATTTGTTTTCAAATACAGTACATAAAGTATACAACATTGTTTCTTATTCCTTTCCAAAAACAGAGAACAAGTATAATTATTCTCTACATTTCTCAATTCAAATTCAACTTCCATCTACAATGCAATAACTTCACATTACAATTATTATACATCTCATCCACTCAAGGTGGGAAAGGTTACATTGAATTTGCTCAAAAGAAAGGGACTATCAAATTGTAATTTTCTTCTTTCTCCAAAAAAGCAGCATGCACATTTTCTTCTTATCCAAATGATCACAACAAAGAGGGGGAAAGGCAATGCTCTCCACCCAACCAAGACATCCAATGAAAGGAGAAGCCTTCCTTCATCATTGTCCCCCGAGCCCCAACCAAAATACAATAGAAGGTGCAATTCAACCATGGAAAAAACTAGCTTCCACACACAACATTCTTTCACATACACATTTTCTTTTTAAAACACAATGCAACACCAAAAGCAAACAACAGTTCACAACTACATATAAAACATATCAAAATAGAACTCAGGCTTGATCTTGCAAGCCAAAGGAGCAAGGCCTATGGGGGAAGCTACTTATGCCTCCCAATTAGGAATTGGGCATCCACCAAATACAAACCACCAATTAATTCATCACACACATTTCCTTATGCCCCCCCTTAAAATTCCTCCTTATGCCTTCCCATGATTTTCCTTATGCCCCCCCAAAAAGTAAGAAATGCAAGCTATTTCTTTCCATGGTGGATCCCAAAGCCTAAAATCCCTCCATAAAATTTAGATGCCTATGGCATTCCTTATGGCCCCCACAAGTATTCCCCATAGCCTTCTCCTACACCTTCCCTAAGGCAGTCTACCCAACCAAGCAACAATTAAAACAAAGCATGCATTTTCCACACAACACAACAAGAAGATAACAAAAATAAAAGAGAGTTAATTCCTACCTCTCCATGGTTGTTTTTCTTCCAAACAACAAGCTACCAGTGCCAAACATAGTCCAAAACAGCAAGCTCCCAAGCAAGCAAAACTTTCTCCAAAACTTTCTTCAAAAACAAGAGCTCTCTCCAGAAAAATGCGCCCCAAGCAAGAGTGCAAAAAGGTTCAACAACCCAAAACAAGAAGAGAGTTTCAAATATATAGAAGAGGGAAAGAAGAGGATGATGTGGATCCATGTAGGATGCCACATCATACATCCTCACATTCAAAACACAAAAGACAAACTCCAAACTCCAAGGCTCAATAAAGAGGTGGGTGAAGAATGACAAGTTACTTGCACACTCAAAAATAGCCCACACCTCAAGGGACAACCATTAAATTAAAATGTAAGAAAGTGCAATTAAAAACATGCACAAAAGAATAAAAATGCATTATAAAAGTCACAAATCACATCCTCAACCATAAGTATGGTTGGTAACATAAATTTAGAGGCATGGGACAAGTTTTACTTGTCCCACAAGCTTCCAAAAACAGCCCCAAGGTCAAATTCGAATTTTTCATGGAGGTAGAGTATTTCATACTCCAAAAGCTGACTTACACAAGCTCTTACACACCTTACACATCCCTTACAAATTAATTACAAACAACCAACAACTTTAATAATTACTTTCCCTATCCCAATTTGATTTAATTAAACTTTAAACATATGATCTCTCACATTAATCCATCACAATCAATTAATTAAAAGAAGAGAACACATTACAAACAAAATACATACTACAATAATTAAACATTAATCATAAAAATAAAATACACAACCCATGGTCACATATAAAGATGACTCCCCCATGGGAATCTCTAACAAAACAACACACAACACAATAAAACGAGTTGCCATGGTGACCGTGTTGAATTCACCTAGAATTCTATTTTGGTTGGTCTCCGATCCCCCGATGTTTTGTTGTGATATTTTTTTAACCTGCAAAATGCAAATACCTCCTTCGGCCTCATGGCCATATCAGAACATCCAATATGATACAAAAATCACAAAAATCAACTACACAATGAATCACAACAACATCGAAGTCACTTATTACATCATTTGCATTTTTAATCAACAAATATATCCGCATCATAAAATATTCATTTTCAGATCAAATCACAGTATCCAAAAATCACATATCTGACAACATCCATAAAATATCCATGTCCAATAACATATCATCATCCACATGTCAGGTGTCTCTAATAATCATCATGCATCATAATCAAATCAAAATCCACAATAATCCATAATCCAATGTCTAACAACATACTAAATCAAAATATAGTAATGTCTATAATGAAATCCATAGTATCAGCATAAGCATCAAAAGGTGTCAAAGGGAAGTGGGCACTACATCCCCCTCCCCTTAGACTCGACTTCCTCCTAGAAGTCACTAGAACAAATGTGGAAACTGCACTCGTAATGAAGTAGCATCCTCCCAGGTAGCTGTAGTCTCGTCATATCTGTCCCACTGTACCCACACCTGATCAACCTCTCTTCTCGAAGGCCCAGGGTCCTGTGATCTAGGATACGAATGGGCTCCACCATCACCTGCCCCTGATCCTACACCTGCAATGATGTCCAGTCCAGTACATGAGATGGATCTGTAATATATCTCCTAAGAACTAAAACATGAAACACATCATGTACGCGTGAGACAAGCTAGGTGGAAATGCTAGACGGTAGGCCAAAGGGCCGATATGCTCCAAGATCTCAAAAGGACCAACAAATCTAGGAGCTAACTTAGAACCTTTTCCATAACAGATAGGGCTCTTGTGTGGCCTAACACACGAAGGAACACCTTCATGCCCACATCAAAACTACGATCAATCCTATGCTGATCCATGTACTTCTTCTACCTGATCTGTGCCTCCTGTAATCTCTACCTGATCAACACTACCTACTGCTCCATATCCTATAGAAGAGCTGGCCCAAGAGATACCTCTGTCCTCTAACTTGTCCCAGCTAAGGGGTGTCCTACACTCTCTACCATATAATGCTGAAAAGGAGCCATGCCTATAGAACTCTAAAAACTATTATTGTAGGAAAACTCCACTAAGTACATGTACTCCTCCCACTTAGACTACTGATCCATCACATACATCCTGAGCATATCCTCCAAAATTTGATTCACTTGCTCAGTTTGTCCATCTGTCTCAAGGTGATATGCTATGTATTGAAGTTAATCATCATCCGAGGATATCTTTGCATGGTAGTCCGAGAAGTGTGAAGTGTACGAGGGATCACGGTCACAAATGATCTTCCGTAGAATCCGTGTAACTTGATAATCTCATCTAAATATACTTGTGCCACTACTCTAGCTGTATAAGTGGTATTCATTAGAGAAAAGTGAACCACTTTTTTCAATTTATCAATAGTGACCATAATGGCATCGTGGTGATATCTCGACATCGGTAACCCAACAATGAAATCCATGGAAATGGTGTCCCACTTCCATTCGGTATGGCATGAGGATAAAGAAGACCTATTGGATGTTGATGCTCGGCCTTAACCCTCTGGCACTCTAAACACCATGACAAAAATTGAGCCACATCTCGACGAAGTCCTCTCTAGTGATACAACTATCACAAAGTGGTGTGCATCTTCTTCACCCGGGATGGGCTGAATAGGGTGCATGATGTGCCTCTACCAAGATGTCTTGCCTCAAGCCTCCATCTCTGGGAACATATATCCTACCTCTGTGTCTGAGAAGACCATCTACCTCAAGAGAAAAACCATCAAACCTCCCCTTAAGGGGTCTCTGTGACTCAATCTCTGCTCATACTACCATGTAGAAGATATCAAGAGGAAGCTGCTGAAGAATCCTACTCCACAAATCTGTGCTCACTGAGGTGGCCATAGCCATATGTCTCCATCTATTGAGAGCATCTGCTACCACATTCTCTTTCCCCTTCACATGCTTGATCTCCATGTCATACTCACAAAGAAACTCCATCTAACACCGTTGATGAGCATTTAGATTGAGTTGTGTGAAGAGGTGGCGAAGACTCAAATGATTTGTCCTGAGTGTGAATCTCCATCTAAGAAGAAAGTGTCTCCATCTAACCAAGGCATGCACTACTGATGTAAGCTCAAGATCATGGGTAGGATAATTAATCTTGTGATCCTTGATTTTATGAGACTCAAAAGCTACAACCATGTCATCCTACATCAACACACCTCCAAGCCCTACTAAAGAAGCATTTGTGCAAAAAAAGAACTCACATTGTGGATTTGGCACTACAAGAATAGGTGTTGTAGTGAGGCACTCCTTTGGCATCTTGAAGGCCTGCTCACATATGTCTGACCAAACAAACTTCTTCCCTTTCCTCTGAAGGGAAGTGATAGGGTGCACAATCCTAGAGAAGTCCTAAATAATTATCTAGTAATATCCTACTAATCCCATGAAGTTGTGCACCTCAATCACTGTAGTAGGTGTTGGCCAATCCATAATGGCTCTAATCTTGGAAGGATCAACTATGATACCTTCCCTAGAAATGATATGACCCAAGTATTATACCTCTGACTGAAAGAAAGCACACTTCTCCAAGTTCGTAAAGTTCTTTGCTGCTCATGAAGAATCTTGAAGAACTATCGAAGGTGCCCCTTGTGCTCCTCACGTGTACGTGAGTATAAAAAATTTCATCTAGGAAGATGAGCATGAATCTATCTAAGAAGGTCTGAATACCCCATTCATCAAACTCATGCACAACTATGGGGGCATTCATCAAACCAAAAGGAACCACTGTGAACTCATAGTGCCATATCTCATGTGGAAGGTGGTCTTATGAATGTCCACCTCGAGATCCTAACTGATGGTAACCTAAATTTAGATCAATCTTAGAGAACACCATGGCTCCTTCATCTGATCAAACAAGTCATCAATGCAAGGAAGAGGATAGCGATTCTTGATCATTACCTTGTTCAATTGATGGTAATCAATACACAACATGCAAGGATCCATCCTTCTTCTTCACAAAGATCACTAGTGCACCCCAAGGGGATACACTAGGATGGATAAGGCCCTTCTCAAAAGGCCCTCAAGCTGCAACTTGAGCTCATAGAGCTCTGGGGTGGTCATCGATAAGGTTCTCATGAGATAGGCTCTTCTCCAAGAACTAGATCTATATGAAAATCAATCTCACATGGGGGTGGCAACCCCGGTAGCTCCCTTGGAAATACATTGGAAAACTCTCTCAAGATGGGATGATCATCTAGCGATGGTCCACTAGACCCATCCTCGATCTTTTTCACTGCCTAACAACATACATCGACAACCCCATCACATGCACCGCTTAAGCTGCATAGCGGAGATGGTGTGAATAGAAACGAGTCTCCTGACCCCGAGATCACCGACTCAAATCAAATCATCTGCACAAGCTATAGTCTTGTGATAACAATCCATCCTGGCCTTGTGTGTAGATAACCAATCCATACCTAAGATGACTCCATATGAGCCCAAAGGAAGGATACGAAGATCTGAGGTAGTGGTGAAAGGTCCCAAATCCACTACACACTCCTTAACTAAGGAGTCTACAGAGATCTTGGCTCCAGAAGCCATCTCGACATCCCAACTAAGACCCTGCCTAACTGCCACCATCTTGTATCACTCTACTAAAGATGGTGCAATGAAAGAATTAGAAGAACCAGAATCAAACAATAGAGGTAGGAATACCACCAATGCTACCTGTGGTCTCGATGATGATTGTGCTCTGGTGCTCTACCTAGTGGTTCTTAACCACTGCATAAATCCTATGGCTACGTCCCATGTCACCAATAGTTTGCTCTAAAATCTGTGCCTTACCCTTGTTGTTAGGGTTATGTGGGCAATCTCTCCAAAAGTGTCCAGTAACCCCACAACTGAAACATCCTCCTGATCCACCCAAATGAGTAGTAACTCCATTCGGTGCCCTAGAAGACTGTGGTGTGGATCCTGATGATTCAGTTGTATTCTTGTGGCCTCTGCTAGTGAGCTCCTGGTGACTAAGCTCTAGGTCCACCTTGTGTCCTGATGGGACCCCTAGGAGGAGGCCCCATACTCGACCTCTTTGTGCATCAACTCTTTGTGGAGGTCTATAAGGTGGGCGGGACTCACTTAATTTTGCTACTGCTTTGTGGCCTAAAGGATGACTGTGCTAAATGTTGACCACCACGAGGAAGAGGTATTAAACCTCTCGATCTACCATCTTACATTTGCTGAATGGAGCTCCTGACTCAGTCTCTAGCCTGTTGGGTTTTACCCGAGTCTCCTCCGTAATATAGGCCTTCTCGATGGCCTCTGCTAATCTCTGGGGATAATGAATCTGCACCACCCCTCCAATATCCAAATTTAGGCCCCGGATGAACCTGTGAATTTGCACCTGCTCATCCTGCATATACTCTATGTACTGAAGTAGATCTATAAATCTACTCTCATACTCTACCACCGAAAGAGAAGCCTGTCGGAGGTCATGGAACTCATCAATCCTCTGTTGGATGAACCTCCGTGATAGATACCTACTCCTGAATCTCTCCTCAAAAATATCCTAGGTCACAGACTCTGAGTCAACATGGAGCTTCTGCTCCTCTGTCCTCCACCATACTCTGCTCCATCCCTCAGTAGATGGATCGTAACATGAGCTTTCGTGTTGCTAGAACAAGGACAAAGCTTGAAGTAACTGCTCAAGCTCACTAGCTCAGGCCTCTACCTGAAATCCACTTGTATCACTGAGTAGTGTGAGGGCTGAAGCTTCAGGATCTCCCTGATGTGATCCATTGCTGTGGTCTTTCGGCCTCTAGGTCTCTCTGCACACTCATCCCTAAGCCTAGGGCTCCGAGACCTCTCTCTATGCTTTGGAACTCTGTCACCCTGTCTCCTAGGTGGTGACTCTGCTCTGGCCTGAATCCACATGGGAGTTCTCTCCTCTATGCTCCTCACTTGTGTCGAGGAGATACCTGACCCTCGATAGAAGGATCTCTGTCATGACTAGCTGCATGTCCTCCTCCTAATCCTCTGCGTAGAGTGGCATTAACATCTGAAGGGTCTATAGAATCTAGGTAAAATGGATACTACACCCTAATCCGGTGGTGGTGGTGGTGGTGGTGAGTCTGAGTCTCTGTGAAGGTTTCTCTCACTCCGTCGAGCCCTACAAAATCAAAGCGAGAGTTAGTTCATTTTGCTAAGTTTTACACAACTTCCATGTTCACTAATTTTTTTTTTCAAATTCTTGTTAAGTTGGTTTCTAGATTTACAAGTGTACTAGGTTTAAGTTTTCATGTCTCAAGTTTTCTAGTGTGCCCAATGGTCCAAGATTTTGAACTACTACTTTGATACCAAATTGTAGTGCCCGTTTAAACAACCACTTGAGAACAAGGAAACAACCTAGGGTTAGCTAGAAAATTATGGAATAATTTTTTTTTATAGAAGTGTCTACAACTAAGTTGTAAGACATCAGTTTTCACTAACATGTTCTAGAACAAAATCCTAGTTACCAAAACAAAATTTACTTTATTGACTTATAACAAGTTCACAAGGTTCCAATTTTAGGGTTACATGCTTCAGTTAGGTTCAGGGAGTAATTTAACCCCATACCTACTCTCTAACAGGCTCAAAACTTCAACTAGATTTTTCTCCTACTAAACACTTCCAAAAATTCCCTAAACCATTCCCAATGGATAGGAAATTTTCTCACCTTTCCGGTGATATAAAGAAGTCCTTCTAACTCCTTATAGAACTCAAGTTATGAGTGGGTGGAGTTCCTAGGGTAAAATTTCCCTAGAGGGACACGTGGCAAGAGGAGGGGAAAAGCCCTTGGGATGGATTGGCGGGTTGCGGGGGCATTGTGAAATTTTCCAAATGTAGGCTCAAGGGAAAAAGTGCTCCACACCCCGCTCATAGGTCCCTAGGTGGACACGTGTCAGGTTCTAACGCCGAGTGGAGAAGGGGGAAGGGAAAACGGAGCGGCGGGTCGATTTGGCGCTTTGTGCCAACGAAAAGGGAAAAAAGGGAAAAGAAGTGCACGGGTCCGTGCACTTGATAAGGGACAAAGTATGAAGGGGAAGGTAGTAAATCAGGCCACGAGGAGAAGTTTAAACTTTTTCCAAAGCCAAAACAAAAAAACAAAAGGGAGAAGGAAGGTCCGCCCTCCCGCCTCCACCCCAAAGTGCCACATGGCATGCTCCCATTGGCCACGGGCCAGCAGGGCCAAAACATAAAATTTCCCAAATTTTTATAAAAGGGTTAAGTTCAAAATGAAACCGCACCTTTGTGAAGCCACGAGGGGACACATGGCACCCTCTGATTGGCTGCGGGTCGGTGGAAGGATAAGTGAAAATTTTCCAAAATTTTTCAAAAGGATAAAGGGTTAAAAAGAATCCGTGCCTCCGCCTCACCTCGGCCCCTAGAGGACATGTGGCACCTTCTGATTGGCTGTGGGCTAGTGGAGGGAAAATTCAAAATTTTCCCAAGGTCCAAAATTTCTAAAAATTTTCCTAAGGCCGAAAAGATGGGAAATTTTTGGCTTGCGGGCCTACTAGGGAAAATTTTCCCAAATTTTCCCACCCAAGCTCAAAAATTTCAAAGTGCCATAACTTGAGCTAGAAAGCTTGGTTTTGGGAAAACGAGGACTTTTTGGAAATCTCTCGATGCCCTCTTTGCACAAAAAGCATAATTTTCACTTTTTGTTAAGTTCTTAAGGGTCAATTTTTCAAAAAGATCTGCAGGCTATTAATTTGTGAACTGACAATTTGTAACTTCATATTTTGGTTAATTTTGGACTCCTCCTTCACTCAACATGTCAAACAGACATGGAGGAATGGTATAGGGAGAGCTTAGAGTGTTTTAGTGAAGATCAATTTGTCCAATTGGTTCAAGTTACATTTTTCCGGTAATAGATGGAAAAAATGACTATGCAAGCTCGAATTGAATTTTATTAAGTTTTGGAGATTCTTTCTTAACTGTTATAGTAAATTTGAGTTCCTTAGGTATTAATAAGTCTAAATTTCAATGTTTAATATCTTTTTCTTGGTGTAAGTATGAACTGTTCATTTTTAATAAAATGTAAATTGCCAGAATGAAGTTTTAAATCGGTGAACTGTTTCTTTTAAGTCTGCATGCCAATTTATCATTTAAAAGTGTGTATAGTTTCTAATTGGTCTCATATATTTGCTTATTAAATATTCTATTCAATTCTAAGTTAGAATATAGTTCATATTTCAATTCAAATATGTATTTTGCAAAGAATACAACATTGTCTTTCATTTCCACGCATTCTTTCTTTTCCAAACAGAGATCAAACTTCAATAATAATCCAAATCTAATATGCAATACACTTTTGAGAAAGGAATGCAATATTTTAATGATCAACAATTACATCCTTTCAACTTATCAATTTCCATTTGTTTTCAAATACAATACATAAAGTATACAACATTGTTTCTTATTCCTTTCCAAAAACAGAGAACAAGTATAATTCTTCTCTACATTTCTCAATTCAAATTCAACTTCCATCTCTGATGCAATAACTTCATATTACAATTATTATACATCTCATCCACTCAAGGTGGGAAAGGTTACATTGATTTTCTCAAAAGAAAGGGACTTCCAAACTATAAATTTCTTCTTTCTCCAAACAAAAGCATGCACATTTTCTTCTTATCCAAATGATCACAACAAAGAGGGGGAAAGGCAACGCTCTCCACCCAACCAAGACATCCAATGAAAGGAGAATCCTTCCTTCATCATTGGCCCTGAGCCCCAACCAAAATACAATAGAAGGTGTAATTCAACCATGGAAACAACTGGCTTCCACACACAACATTCTTTCACATACACATTTTATTTTTAAAACACAATGCAACACCAAAAGCAAACAACAGTTCACAACTACATATAAAACATATCAAAATAGAACTCAGGCTTGATCTTGCAAGCCAAAGGAGCAAGGCCTATGGGGGAAGCTACTTATGCCTCCCAATTGGGAATTGGGCATCCACCAAATACAAACTACTAAGTAATTCATCACACACATTTCCTTATGCCCCCACAAAATTTCTCCTTATGCCCCCCACAAATTATCTCCTTATGCCCCCATGATTCTCTCCTTATGCCCCCACAAAGTAATAAATGCAAGCTATTTCTTTTCCATGGTGGATCCCAAACCAAAAATCCCTCCACAAAATTTTGATGCCAATGGAATTCCCTTATGCCCCCACAATAATTCCCCATAGCCTTCTCCTACACCTTCCCTAAGGTAGTCTACCCAACCAAGAAACAATTAAAACAAAGCATGCATTTTCCACACAACACAAGAAGATAATCAGAAATAAAAGAGAGTTAATTCCTACCTCTCCATGGTTGTTTTGCTTCCAAACAACAAGCTACCAATGCCAAACATAGTCCAAAACAACAAGCTCCCAAGCAAGCAAAACTTTCTCCAAAAATTTCTTCAAAAACAAGAGCTCTCTCCAGAAAAATGTGCCCCAAACAAGAGTGCAAAAAGGTTTAACAACCCAAAACAAGAAGAGAGTTTCAAATATATAGAAGAGGAAAGAAGAGGATGATGTGGATCCATGTAGGATGCCATATCATACATCCTCACATTCAAAACACAAAAGAAAAAATCCAAAATTCAAGGCTCAATAAAGAGGTGGGTGAAGAATGACAAGTTACTTACACACTCAAAAACAGCCCACACCTCAAGGGACAACCATTAAATTAAAATGTAAGAAAGTGCAATTAAAAACATGCACAAAAGAATAAAAATGCATTATAAAAGTCACAAATCACATCCTCAACCATAAGTATGGTTGGTAACATAAATTTAGAGGCATGGGACAAGTTTTACTTGTCCCACAAGCTTCCAAAAACAGCCCCCAAGGTCAAATTCGAATTTCCATGGAGGTAGAGTATTTCATACTCCAAAAGCTGACTTACACAAGCTCTTACACACCTTACACATCCCTTACAAATTAATTACAAACAACCAACAACTTTAATAATTACTTTCCCTATCCCAATTTGATTTAATTAAACTTTAAACATATGATCTCTCACATTAATCCATCACAATCAATTAATTAAAAGAAGAGAACACATTACAAACAAAATACATACTACAATAATTAAACATTAATCATAAAAATAAAATACACAACCCATGGTCACATAAAAGATGACTTCCCCCATGAGAATTTCTAACAAAACAACACACAACACAATACAACGAGTTGCCATGGTGACCGTGTTAAATTCACCTAGAATTCTATTTTGGTTGGTCTCTGATCCCTCGATGTTTTGTTGTGATATTTTTTTTAACTTGTAAAATGTAAATACCTCCTTTGGCCTCGTGGCCATATCAAAACATCCAATATGATACAAAAATCACAAAAATAAACTACACAATGATTCACAACAACATCGAAGTCACTTATTACATCATTTGCATTTAAAATCAATAAATATATCTCGCATCATAAAATATTCATTTTCGAGATCAAATCATGGTATCCAAAAATTACATATCGACAACATCCATAAAATATCCATGTCGATAACATATCATCATCCACATGTCGGTGTCTCTAATAATCATCATGCATCATAATCAAATCAAAATCCACAATAATCCATAATCCAATGTCTAACAACATACTAAATCAAAATATAGTAATGTCTATAATGAAATCCACTGACAATCATAAGCATCAAAAGGTGTCAAAGGGAAGTGGGAACTACAACGTCCAAGCTACCATTTGTTTGAATATCTTCTCCTAATTCCACTGTCGTATTCCCACTTATATGGATTCACGAGAATGAAAGATTCGCGAGAACCGATGTCGAAAAGCGATGCACCACAACGAAGTTGCACTCGATGGTAACCTCAAGCCAACGCAATATGCAAGATTGAAACTGCAAGTAGGAAGAATGGGTCTACTCATGCTCATAGATCGAAAAAATAGGAAGTACAAATAGGGTCTTTGTGTAACCCCCATGCCTAAACATGGAAAGAAATCAATGATGCCTACGTTGGACTCCCTATAGCCGATGACGCATAAATGACAATGTCGATTCTATGAGAATCGACACTTGTCATTTGACTTCCTAAGTATTCTCGCAAGGCGAGATGACTCACCTAGGTGATGTGGACGATGACTGGGACGGTCACACACACCAACGAGAACACGTAGGAATGAAGAGATCACAATGAGGGGACAAGCTACAATACAAATGGATTTGCCTTTGTTACGTAAACTCCTCTGGTTTGAATTGTCAAATTTGTAATTGCTGATATATCAAATAGAATAGCAAATTATTTCATTTTAGTTAAGCTCACTTTTAACATTACTAGGGAAGCTGTAGGGAATAATAGCTTTTGATAAGCTATTATTTTGCTCCTCACTTTTGAGGTAAGATTGAAGGTTTTTCAATTGAATTAGTTAGTTTTTTAAATTCGGGATCAATTCTAAAATGCATAGGAAAATAGTTACATCTCGGCTACTTTTCTTGTTATAGTTCCATTCTTAGATTAATTGCTCATTGTCTGAATTTATTAGATTAGTAGCTCTTTAATTTCATTCAAGTTCATGTCTTTGAAAATACAAAAAGAACAAGCATAACGTAGATTTACTTTCATAATTAGTTTACTTCATTAAGTTAAATCCAATTATTTCTTGCATGAAAATTATGGGACCTAGAGAGCCCAGGGATTACATATTCGAACCAGTGATACTTCAGCCAAATATCCTAACGGTATTAGTAGATATAGATCAAGGTCTTAGAATTCACGTCTTCCAAGCGACAACAAACCCACAAATAATCAATGAGTAATTGAGATAATTAAACATCGAAGATGACAAAGCATATGAATTCTAGTCAAACCAACCCGACTATAGATTAACTTGATAGGATATCCACATGACCATATAAGAACTGAAAGAGAGAAAAAATTTGGTTTTGATCCATTCATTACTGAAGCGAGCAGGAGACCTTCTCATTGATATAGACATAGGATTATGCATACAAGTCGCTAGAACACCTATAAGATATTCCGAGAAGATTGCACAACTCCTAGTATTAAACATAGAAGCTGAAAAATCTTACGATTACTGGATAGTTGGAAGAAGAGATTGATTCTTCACATGACCATAAAAGGTCCACAATAACCATGAACTCATGGTTGTGATCCCCAGGTCCCACAACCAAATGGGCCTATTAATCAGTTAAACATTGACACCGGTTTACATACATTGGTATTTAGATCCTCACCACTCCCATCGGATATTATCACACAACTTTCCGTGTTAAACGTAAAAGCTGATTTGGTTAAGATTTTATGGGTTAGACCAGAAAACCACCCATAGTTCCTACAAATCCATTACACCTCTCACTACCACTTTCATGACCTTGTCTTAAAATATACATGAGGTACCTACAGGTCATTTTCCTCTCATCTCACAACCAATAAATAGGATCTCGACTGAGCTTGACATTGATTGGAGCCTTCGAGTAGCTATTATATCTGATCGATCCATTATACTAGTTTAGGTTAGGAGAGCATTCTTTTCCTTAGATTCACAAATTCCAGTGTTGCGTGTTGAGGATATAAGATTTCCCAACTAGTTTTTCCACATTTGCATGCATTTTATTTCCATCATTTGTCTTACACGATGGCCTCGGGAGGTGGGTATGAGGAACACTCTCATGTCACTTTTCTATCGTGAAAAAAATTGGTGAAATTGACGTGAAAGGAACAACCACTCCTTTTCGTTTCCATCTTCACTCCTTCCAATTATTCTCGAGGTATTTATATATCCCCCGAATATGTTGGGATATGATGCATATGGCAGACCTCACTTAGGTCTTAAAGAATATTATGGTCGTGAGTAGACAACAGTCACCCTCACTTTTTGCATGGGCTAACAAATACTCAAGCAACTACTTGTCATCAAAAATCCTCAAAGAACTAACTCTAGTTCTTCTTTTCGAATTGAGGAGCTAGGTGACTCACATAAACACAACAACCAGAGCCCTCAAGCTCGACAAAATGAATTTTACTAGATAATCCAACTCATTTCCTCATGTTTTTCTTAGACCACAAATCAATAGGTAGTGAGATCCACTCTCATTCTTGGATGAGGAGTAATTATGCACGCTACGTCGAGAGCCGAGCAATGCTTCCAAAACATGTACCCACCTCTAGGAAGTTTATAAGCAAAACCCAACACCTTGCTTCAAGAAAATAATCCCATTCCTCCACCTATGGAAAATACTCTTGGTGAAGTTTGGTAGAGTAATGAAAATTCATAGCAGGGTATCATACCCCTCGGAAACCTCAACTGGTACAACAACCATCAAGGTAGGAAGCTGTATCATCATCGATTGAGGTCATCTTGGCTTTAGTTGAGAGGGTTAGAGGGTTGGAACTTTCTCAAGTAAATCAAGCTTCACAATCGGGGCAAGCAGGAACTCCCAACCGTCTGCATCACCCTATCCAGGTTGACCTCCTCACATGAACATGCACGTTAGGTATGCCTCCTCAACATTCGTATAGCTATCCACAACAAACACCAACTAGAACCACATTTTCAAATGTTGTTCTTATTGAAAGTATGATACCTCTTGGTTTAGCACAAAAAACCCATATTAGAGAAATTATCCTCCTACTTAATTCAAAATCACCACATGGAGACATGTTCTCTTCTCCTAGGATGTTCACTCAACCACATGGGTTTCCTTACACCCCTGCAAATACATATGCCATGCCATATCAACAACCCATTCCACCTCTGCCCCCTCAATAGACACCATCAAGTTCAAAGCTATGTGGTAGGGACTTACTCAAATTATTTAAAAGAGCCTCTAGATTTCACCATACGAAGTGTCATGCTTCTAAGACCTCTACCTGATTTTCCTAAATTCAAGGGAGAGGGAGATCTAAATGCACATATCAAGGCTTATGCCATGATCGTTCGAGAACTGCTCCCTTGGGATGTGGCTTATTGCCAAGATTTTCCCTAAAAACTTAGAAGGTATTTCCCTTGATTGGTATTATAGAATACCCGAAGCTTCGATACACTCATTCAAACAACTTGTGTCAGAATTTATCAAAGCTTTTGACATGAATTTTTTAAGAACAAGGATTAGGGAATTCTTACACATTAAACAAGAGCACAATGAATTTGTTGCTCACTTCATTCAAAGATGGCATACACTCCCCTACTCTTCAGCAAGTGCTCCAAACATGGATTAGATGGAACTATGTGGTGATTCCTTCATTCTCTCAAAGAGAGATAAAGGAAGAAGTCTAAAAGTTCCAACTAAGGACTTATGATGAAGTACTTGAGAGTGCTCTCCGAATTAATCAAGTGAAAATAAACAATGGTCGTAAGACATATGGAACAAATGGGAGATTAATCGCTCCCAATCAAAACACTATAACTTATCCCAATATTAGGAACACCAATCAATGACCGAGATCCTTAACAAAAACCGTGGGGTTACTGATGGATGGAGTCACCTGATCAAGCCAAAAGACAAAATGTTGAAAACACCTTAGCACCGCTATTAATCAATGGAGTAATAAATTTTCTCTAGTAATCAATACGGTAGATTTTAATCACCCTCCATAACAAAAAAACAACAAACCTAGCATGAGGCCTTTTCTAAGGCCCGGATAGATATCAAAATCAAAACCAGAGCCAAAGGAAACAACCTCAAAATTTCAACTATAACAACTAGTAGCCTAATGGAACTTTGGGCCTGATAGAATTCAAACCAACAACCACGGAATTATAATACCAATCTATACCATGGCTTCCAAAAATATGAGGTCATGATACTAGGACTTACCGTGATTACAACAAATTCTTGGAACATTTACCAGAAGATAAAAATACTCTTTATAGATATGTTTCTGGAAAATTCCACATCAAACACACCAAATACCTACATGGGATCAGTTTCCCCTCAAAATTCACCTCTCAAGATTTTCAACGATCCTCTCCCAAATCATTCTAACAATAATGGGTTAGATCCAAATGGGACAAACAAAGGTGTCATAATAGGGAATAACAATCATGAAGCTTCGACTTCATCAAATCCAATGGTCGCACCCCAATTAGGAACTCGACCACAAGCCAAGATAGTTGGATTGGTAGAGTTAGACACTGAGTTATAAGTAGAAACCATAACAAGAACATGGGACTACTCTTCTCAACCAGTTCTAACCTATCCATTAATACTAGACAATGCTCAACAAACACTGGTAAAACTGGTAGGTGCCTATGACTTGATCAATGACTTAACAAAGACCTTCTCTCACATCTCCTTCTTGGATTTGTTGAAGAATTATCCCACTCATAGGGCTGCTCTCTTGGAAGCATTAGGTCTTGGTTATCTTATTAACATCACTCCTCCTCTTGAAACGTAAGTAAACCATGTAGAATTTAATGTCTACCCTCTGGGTCGGTCGGATAGGGATACTAAGTTTATATTTGATATAAGTGAAATGCCAACATGGACAACTTTGAAATTATGCGTAGAGGCAATCCACCCTTGCATTTGTAGGTATGGATTTATAACAATTACGTTAAGCATGCAATGATTGATGATGGGGCAGAAGTTAACATAGTCCCCTTCACTTTTATTCAAAAGCTAGGATATGGAGAAATGAACTATTCCTCAACACAAAACACACTAATAGGTTGTGATAGCCTCAAGGCAACTTCAATCGGGAGTATTTTACCACGAGGTCACTTTAGGACCCAAAATAATCCTCACCAAATTTTATATTATAAGATGGGAAACTAACTATAATATGAATCTCGGTCACCCATGGATACATCACATGAAGGAAATCCCTTCCACATTATTCCAAGAAGTAATATTTTTACACCTAGGAAAGGTCTTTGTAGCACAAGGTGACCCAAAACCTTTTGACATACACCTAGCAGACTTGAAGAAAAGACCAGGCGTCCACTCTGAATTTGAGCTCCCAACAAATCAGCTCAACAAACCAATCAATACAAACCCAGAAGCAAAGTTGGTGCCTACAACAGAACTAGAAGTCACAAACTTAATCGAAGGCGTCCCAACAGTCAAAGATGAGACCATCATCATAGAAATAGTTTCACTAGGAACCACTACAAATTTTTTGAATTACTGGAGAAAGATCTACCTATTCTCCTGCCATTTGATTCTATGGGTATAGGACATACCCTAGGAATTGGTTCCATCCCTGCAGACGAAGTTTGTATGGTAGAGGTAACCGAGACAAAAGAAGAAGATACTAAGAATATCCCAACTTCCATTTTTCTAGGTTATTATTGGACTCTCCATTTTGATGGAGAAAAATTTCATTTTTGGCATCTGGGGTAGTGTGATCCTTACTTCTCCTGAAGGAAAGGTTTTACCTTTTGCCTTCAAATTAAATTTCGAATGCACAAATAATGGGGCTGAATACGAAGCCCTCCTTCTTGGCCTTATCATTGCCAAAAGGATGGGCATTGGTAATATTAGAGTGCTCAGAGACTCGTAATTAGTTGTAAACCAACTATTTGAGGTATATGAGACTAGAGTTGAACACTTGCAACTCTATAAAATGGCAGTACTAAAACTAACAAAGGGATTTGAATTCATATCAATTAAAGAAATCCCATGAGAACAAAACCTTCTCATGATTTTGTAGCAACCTCGACTTCTCGATTCACTCCAAGTAGTGAATTGGCAGATACAAATTTCATAGTATCAATTCATTTTGAACCTTTGGTTCGTAAAGTACCAATAACCTTGATATTGACACATGTGGAAATTGAGAATGAGTTTACCATTCTAGATCACTCTAATAGTGATAGGGAAACTCTTGAATATCTAAATGCCTATGTAGAGCTACATCTCACTCATTCCATGGTTGATTTCTCCCTGATCCCATATTCCTCTTCCTATTTTGGAAATCCCATGATAAAATCTCCCCCACAAAAGAATCTCAAAATATATGAGGTAGAGAATGAAGGGAGTTTGGAATTACCCCCTGACCCCTCCCGAGTTTGAGGAAGGAAATGCCTCCTTAATCGAGGGAACAATTGACATAAATATCAGAATACATGAAGAACCAAAGATTATGAAACCAAGATCCTCCTTAACTCCGGAGGAGGTAGAAATACATACCTAGATCCTCAAGGAACATCAAAAGGCTTTTGCATTTAGTTACAAAGAAATGATGGGAATTTCACCACATATGGCAATACACAATCTCGTCACCAAACCAGATGCAAAGCCAATTAAGCAAAAGTCAAGACCAATGAAGCCAAAAGTGGCACTCATGGTGAAAGAAGAAGTAATGAAACTTCTCCAAGTGGGATTCATCAAACTAGTTGATTATTCACAATGGGTATCTAATATCGTCCCTGTTCTAAAAAAGAATGGGAAGATCCATATTTTTATAGACTTCTAGGACATTAACAAAGCTTTCCCTAAAGATTATTTCCCATTACCATCCATCGATGTCATTGTTGATGCAACAACTGGATTTGAGTTTTTGTCTCTCATGGATGGGTTTTTAGGATATAATCAAATCAAAATATCCAAAGAGGATCAAGCCAAAACTATGTTTATAACTCCTTGGGGAACCTACTATTATGTTGTCATGCCATTCGGTCTTAAGAATGCTGGTGCTACATACCAACGAGAAATGACATACATATTCCATGACCTTATTCATAAGATCATGGAATCCTACATAGATGACTTGCTGGCCAAGGCTAGGAAGCGTTGCGATCACCCGAAGGTTCTCCATATCATTCTCTCATGATTGATCGGATACGACGTTACACTGAATCTAGAGAAATGTGTATTCGGTGTAATAGA